>LOJH01002309.1:65547-78554 GCA_001685095.1 Ellobius talpinus | reverse complement strand
GACCTTTGAAAGAGCAGGCAATGCTCTTAACCTCTGAGCCATCTCTCCAGCCCGAGGTTCTGTCTTTATAGTCAAGGACACAAGAAAAGGGTTGTGGAATCTACCTCTCTGTCAGGGGCTGAAGAAATTTGCTGAGTCCAGGTTTGTGTCAGGGGTGTTCATGCTGTTTCATGTTTCTGACCATGCTGTGGCCCATTCTGCGGATCAATATCTCTCTGTCTCTGTCTCTCTTAAACACCTCTTTTTCTTTCAGTGCCCTTCTCTCTAGGTAGCTGGGCATACCTTTTCTCTTCTTGTAGAAGTGTGCTCCGGTGTTACTGCTCAGAGCTTGCCTGGGTGAAGCTGACCAATCTTCCTTCAGTGGTGAGCTCCTTCCCACTGCTACTTCCTGATAACTGGTCGTGTTGCCTTCCTGAGCCCCTCCGAGACTCTGCTCTTCCACCTGGAAAGGCCCCTTTACATGCCCGAGCTGCCAGCCTGGCATTGCTCACCTTATCCTCTGCTTCTTTCCAGGGAAGCAGTTCAAGTGCACTGTGTGTGACTACACGGCAGCCCAGAAGCCACATCTGCTGCGGCACATGGAGCAGCACGCCTCCTTCAAGGTAAGTGTGTGGGAGGTGGCCGTGGGAACTCTGACTGGACACACGCCACTTTGGGCATTGCCTTTGCTTTCCAGCCCTTTAGCTGTCATGTGTGGAGTTTATTCTGTGCCCCTCTTTTCAGAAGCATAGTAGTTCTCTATGGAGAGACCAGTTCAAGAAACAGTGTGCAAGAGGATGCTAACAGAAGACAAAGCATGCATTTACTTCTCAAAACTGGAGCGAACTGGGAGGAAAGTACAGGTTCAGGGCATGTATCCATGCCTTCAGATCTTGGAGTTCTGCAGGTCCATTGCCTGGTAAAACAGGTGTGATAAAGCCCCCTGTCAGGCTTTTTGTATGAGTTGCAGAGTGCTCTGCTGTACCCTCTGCAGTGCCTAGCATGTGGCCGGGGTTGGAGGATAATGCAATCTCCATGCTTTTCTAATCGTTTTGAGTGATGTTTCTTGAATGTGTTTGGTAGTATGCACTTAGCCAGTCTCTCATGTAATTATGGAGAGGAAGTAAGATGACCCAATATGTTTTTCAATCAGAACTCTGCATATCACTTAAGGCAACTTGACTCTTGACATTGTTACTTCTGTTGGTATGTACACAGGTTAATGGAATCTTTAAATGTCTGACTATTTTGCTCTGAAATGTTTTTCTGAAAATTCCTACTGTAAAATTCCATAGACTTATCTAATATGGAAGGGATGTTGATCACCACACTTACAGCTCTCAGTGACTGAACATCTTGGGTGCATGCGCCTGTCACCTTGGACCTCTCCATGGTACATACTGCTGTCCCTGTTTATCACAGAAAGAACCTCACCTCACAGTTTATCCGATCAGCTCTAGTCTTTTCTGCAACATATTGTGTTCTTAAATGCTATACTCACATTGACAGACTATGTCTGTCATTTGTGAGGTGAGAAGGACCTTCCCAAGCAGCAAGCTCATTCTGGGCTCAGAACAGCTTGTGAGGGTTCTTAGGACATCTCTTCATGTGATTGAACTTGATAAAGACTTTGCATGTATCGAATACGCTTTTACCATCCAGAAAGCGAAGGAGCCAGAACGTAAGGCACATCCTCCCAGTTACCTCATAAAGCAGCATGAAATTGTTCCACACCAGCCACAATCATCCAGATAGCAATTACTCTTCCATCTTCTCCCTTCTCACCCCTGTGTTGGTTTCCTCTTGCTAAAATGGATTACCACCAAGTTGTGTTGAAACAACATGCATATTTTATAATTCTATAACTCATAAGTCTGGCACGGCCTCCACTAAGAGCCAAAGAGAATGTTGGCAAGGCCAGTGTTCCAGCCCATGCCCTTGTCTTTCTCCACTGCTGGAATCCCTTGCAGTTCCCGGGCTTGTAGTCCTTCTATTTCAAGGCCAGCAGCATGGCATGTCCCTTCATTTCTTCTGCTCAGACACTCCCTTTGACTTTTAAAGATCCTTTTGGGGCTGGGGCTGGGGTGATATTGGAGAAATGGCTGTTGGTAAAGTCCTTGTTGAACGAGCATGAAGATCAGAGTTTTCTTCCCAGTATTCACAGAAAAAGCTGGGTACAGTGGTGCATGTCTGTAACCCCAGACCTGGAGAGATGGAGACGGCAGATAACTGCCTGTCCAGCCTAGCTGAGTCAGAGAGCTCTGGGTTCAGTCAGAAACGCTTTCTCAGAACAGAAGATGGAGATTGAAGACTACCTGCCTGACATTAGCCTCTGTTCTTCACATGCCCTCATGGCCACATGTGCAGGGGTAAACAAGCATGTGAACAGACACCACATGCACTCATGCGTGTGCCCACCTGTGTGTGCTGGAGATGTGGCAGGTGGCAGAGTGCTTGCCTAACATACTTTCTGTTTTCGTCCTCCCCATGTAAATCTGAAATGGTGGCACATGTTTGTGATCCAAGCACTCAAGAGTTGGACACAAGAAGATTAGAATTCAAGGTCAACTTTGACCATGTAGCAAGTTCAAGACTAGCTTGGGATGCATGACACCTGTTTAAATAATAAAATGTTTAAAGGTCCTTGTGATGACACTCATATAACCCAAACAAAGTCCTTAGCCTATGTTCAGGCGATTGGTAGCCTGTGTCTTAATTCCCGTCCTTTAGTTTTTGGTTGTTACTGTGTTTTCTTCAGTGACAGAGATAGACCCAGGCCTCATACATGCTAGGAAAGCACTCTTACCTCTGAGTGAATCCCAGCCTAATCCTGCAGCCTTAATTCCTTTTAAATGGTTTAATGGATTAGGATGTGGGTGTCTTGTGGAGGGGGGTACTGTTCTGCCAGTCATATTCTCCCACATTTTTCCTCTCATATCTGCCTGTGGAGGAGCTTTTCTACGGAGGCCAGAAAATGCATAGTATGCAAAGACATTTCACCCGCCCGTGCTGCCCAACATTCGGGTTTCTCATCTTCACCAGTGTTCTGTTTGGCCTGGGATCCTCAGGCAGATAGTAATGAACTTGTGCAGTCAGTATGAAAAATGAAAACAATTTGCTTTTCCTGAGGTAGATTTCATAAGTTACAGTATATGACTTGTGACAGGAAACACTGACATAAGGCAGGTCCCTGGCTTGTTTTTTAAAATGGCATATTTTCTATTTATGTATTTATTTAGTGTTCACGAAATAAGATTTGAAAATGCTTGTAAATTCCTTTCTTCATAGAATCTAGAATGCTTTTGATGCATTTTCTTAAAAGATGAGCTTGCAGTCCAACAGCAAATGAGTTTTTTTTTATGGAAATCACTGCATCAGCTTTATCACTGATAAAGCTTTGTTGGGTTCCGTGACATAGCTTAGAGGCTTGGTGGTTTGCTAAAATTGCTCCCCTTCTGAGATACAGCTGAATGCGGGGTAGAGGACCCTCCTAGTTGAAGGCAGGGTCAAGACCCTTTCTGCAGTTAGAAGCATTGTCTTTCCCTTCAGCGTTTCCACTCATTTCACACTTCATGAAAATAGACTTGCAAACTCCTGCGACTGCTGCAGAAGTACTGAAGCTATGCTTTCTTTGATCTTGCCCCTCATCATTGAATCCTTTGGTTGCTCCCAGTTTGGGCTGTTATAAATAGCCACACAATGGACATCTTCATGCAGGAAGCATTTTCTGTCTCCTAAAATCTAATGGGTGATAACGTTCAGAGCCAAGCTCATCACATCACCAAGAAATCACAGATAGTGGCTGCAATCAAAATGCATTCCCAAGGGCACAGTGTGCCTCCACCTTGCAGGGATTAGGGATTGACATTACCAGGGAAATAGGAAATGAAGAAGCGGGCACCTATGCAGAAAAGGGGTGCATGATGGGGTGACACACCAGCAGTCAGTGTGTTTATTATATGCAGCTGAACTGAACAAGGAGGCAAAGTTACCTAATCTGTGTGTGTAGGGGAGCACTCTCAGGCTGTAAACATCTTGGAAGAGGAAGCTACAGTCCATATTTTCTGTACACACTGTCAACATCCACATGTGAGCCAGGGAAGCTTTGCCATTTCCCTGAGCCTGATCTGGGGAAGGCTTTGCTATTCCTATGGGTCTGAGACACTGGGGTCCTTGAATGGTTGTGTTCATGTCAACAATACCCCTTCATTCAGGTTATCCACTTCTTACATATTTGCTCAGAGCTTCCTCTGCTTCCCTCACTGTCAACACTTGACTTTAGAGGAGTGCTAGAGAAGATACCTGGATGTGATGAGCAGCCCCTGAGCAGTAGGGTTTAAATAATGGGCTGGTCTTTGTGTTTAGCTGCACAATGTCTAGCTTAAATAATATAATCAGTAATAGTTGGTTAGTTCCATGGCATTCATGCCACTGTTAGACTGGTGAGTATGTGTTTCCAGGCAGGTGGTTATTGTAGCTTGAATAGACCATTTTTAAAAGAAGCCTTGTCTTTTCACCTAAAGAGGATGATGCTTCATTTTAGTGGTATTATGGCTATCATTACATACCAAGTTTGAGGACTAGATGCTTGATTCCCTTGAGTCCTGCATCCTATGAAGCTGAGTCTAATTTCTAGCTCTGACATGTGGTTGTGCTGTGTTTTCTTATCATGGGAGATGTGGGGATGTGGAGGGTGCTCCCACTGTAGGTGTGCAGGAAACAAGTAGAGGAGGAGCAGGAGAGAGGAGTGAGGGGAACAGGAAAGGAGATGACTAGATGACTCTCCTAGGGAAGTCAAGTTAGGCAGGAGTCACAGACACATGTACAAATGGCTGCTCAGATCTGCCAATGTAGCTGAGTTAAGCCTTTCTCTGTCTTTCCCTGGACTATTTCCTAGCTTGATTGATTAGCTCACTCATCCAAGGAGACTGAGGTTTCTCTTAGGCTTTTGGGTATCAAAGCCTGAGAAGGGAATTTCAAGATAACTTTAAAACTCAAGGAAAATGCTGAGCAGCTAGAATCATTTTCATATAATATTTTTATTTATCTATTATTTTATGAATAATTTCCTCATAGGCAAGTGTGTAAAAAGAATTGGCCACAAGTAAGGGAATAGCTTGGGTACTTGATACAATGTTCAACTTCATCAATTAAAAAAAATCACCAAAACCATGGTGAGATCATTTTTCACTTACATCAGTAAACATCAGAGTTCAAGTGCACACTTCATTTCAGGCCATGAGGGAATAACCCTGTTCATATGCTGTTGACAGGAGCGAAGTGGTGTGTACCCCAAGGAGATGAGTACAGCAGACTCTGTTACAAGTGCGTGACAGAGGATGTAAAATTGTCCCTTGTAAGAATTCGTTTACTGCATAGATCCTTCCAGATATATGAACCGTAACTGTAGGATTATTTAACAAATATGTAACATATCCATGTATAAGGTAAGGGTTAAGTAAAAAAAAATCAGCAAACAACAGCAGAATATCTATAGCTCCTTTGAAGGAGTCAAAAATATCTCTCTGCTCATTTCTATAGAAAGATATTTAAATCTGTATAAGAAACCGCAACAGGAAGATTTAAAATGATATTTAAAACTATATTTCTTTTATTTACTTTCAAGCTTCTATAAAAATACATGCAAAATAAACAGACATATCATCTGTTGGGAAGGGTGAGAATAAAAACTGAGTACATGGGAAGACAGGGTTATAGTGACGTGTGGTGAGCATATACCTATGCATGTTTGCATGTGTGGCACATATGTGTAAGTTTCATATATGTGTTCATGTAAATGCATACATCAGTAGAGACCAAAAGGTGACATTGTCTTCGTCAAATATTCTCTTTCTTATATATTAAAGCAGAATCTTGTGCTGAACCCAAAACTTGCTATTTTGGCTTGCTAACTTACTCTAGGACCCTTGTCTCTTAGATTGCAGATCATCGGCCATGCCCACCAGACTTTTGGATGGTTTTTGAGGATGTGAATTCTGTACCCCACATATGCCTGGGAAAGCTCTTTGCCCACTGAGCCATTTCCCCAACCTACGTTTGATTTTTTGAATATGTAAATTGAAAGGGTCACATATATGTAAATAAAACCATAACACTGTAAGAAGGAAAAAAAAGATCTTAGAAACTAAAGTCAAAGCAGAATGTGAGTATGTTTTTAGTCTTTGGTGCTGTCCTACATGAGTGGTGATGAACTGCCTTCAGCATTTGAAAACCCCAGAACAACGAGGTAGCCTAGAAACTGTAGGATTTAGAACCAGGTAGAGGTTGAGTTAGTTCCTAGCTCTGCCGTTTGTAGGTTGTGTCATTTCACTTCTTTATGTAAATCTTATTACCTGTAAAATGCTGATGGTGATATCTGTCTCCTGGGGTTGGAGATATTGAAAGCAGTATAATTTTTATGAGCAGTGGGTCTGGTACATGGTACCCAGTGGGTGATCAAAGGATGATGGCTCTATTTTTCCTCCCCTCTCTCTAGAAAATGACTCGGTTCTCAAAAGAACCAAAGGACTTTGTGTGAACCCCTTGATCATGCCCATATTCCTTTTGCTTGGATTTAATTCTGTTTATAAAACACTTACTCTAATATTCTCATAACTGTTTTTCTTTTTATTCATTTCTAGACACTGGCGCTCTTTTCTTTGTTGTGTGAATTGCTCACTGGCATTAAGCAGACGAGGGCCACAGCATTGGTGCTACTACTTGCCAACTAGTGGACCTTTGTGGGGCTCCTTTGTTTATGTGAGCCCCTGTTTACTTCTGAAAACTGTTGGCTCTGATGTAATTTTTCAAAGGCTGCTGTGAGGAAGCAGGATGGAATGACTGTGCATTGCTGTCCACTCTGGCCATAGCTATGAGGACGACTGGGGAGGGCACTAGCTTTCTCTCCCCATAAGGTGTGCCGGGAGCTTTCTTCAAGGCCTATTGCCACTTTCCATACCAATTTGGCTTCTCTGTAGTCACCATTGTAATCATTATTGGATCTTAGAAATGTGTAGAGTGAATTTCTAGCCTTAGGGGTGCTCTCAGTGAGCCAGAGCCCAGCCATTGACCTTGACTGAGACACTTTCCCATATGGTTCTGATGTAGAAGCTTGCTGGGCTCCAAAGCCACTACAGTGGGCTTGGAGCTTTGTGAGGAAAAGGCAAATTCCATTTGAAACATTCATAGCCTTCCTACACTGCATTGGTTTCTGTGTGCATCCACATGCATGCATGCTAGCTATGTAAGTAAGCCTATGTAATCAGTTGGACAATTCACTATGTTTTAATTAGAGTACCCAGTTATTTATATTTAGTGCACTGTCAACATGCTTGAAAGAAGATCAGCATCTGGGTGTTTATTTCTACCTGTCATATCAGTTCTTTTCTGGTTTTTTTTTGGTGGGGGGAGTGAATCAAGTACTTGTGAGTATTGCATTTTACCACTTCTATTTTTTTTAAATTTAGAAACATTTTAGACTTACAGAGAAGTTATGGAAGTAATGAAGAAAGTTTCTGTTGTCTCATACTCAGTGTCTCTGCTTGTTAACCACCAACATGAGTATGGCATGTCTCTTCCTACTGACAGTTCGACACTGGCACATTAGTAACTGAATCTCATGCTTGACATTTATTTCATTTTTATTTGATGATCCTTTCCTGCTTTATGATCTTAGTAGTATGCAACATAATACAAAATATCTTAAATTCTTTAGCTCTGTTGAAATTTGACAGCTCTCACACTTCACTGATTTTGATGACCTTAAGAAGAGAATATCTCTCATTTAGGATGTGTTTACCTTTTGTACGTGTGTGTGTGTGTGTGTGTGTGTGTGTGTGCATGCTTGCACGTGCATGTGTTTAAGTGGTTGCTGGGAATATTATTTTTTAAAAACTGTATGGTTTCAAATAATATACTTTTGTGAATATAATAAAATCCACAAAATATTATATATCTATATTGGCATGCTCACACTTTTGTTATCACTTACATTATTTTTACCTAAGTTGTTAACTCCTAAACATGGTGGTGCTTTTGTTTTAATCAGCAATATTTTAGTGAAATTTCAAGCATATATTTGAAAATATAGTTTTAAAAGTTAAAAAATTAATTTGAAAATGTATTAAGTGTAAATGTAAAACTTACCAATGTATTCACACCCCTTTCCTTGCAGAGCTGGGCTTCTATCAGATACACTGTCTTTCTGGCTTGGAGAATTTCCTTGAGCAAATATATGATGCTCATGTGCTAGACAGAACTGACTTTTCTGTTTCCTTTGAAAATGTCATTACTTATTCCAATTTGAAGATGTCTTCATTTGTACAATGTCTTGAAGGCAAAGGCAGGAGAGCACCATGAGGTGAAGGCCAGCCTGATCTATGTCCAGGCTACAGACTGAGACTTTTGCAGAAACAACGGTAACAATAGCATGGATGACTATCTTGACAGCTGGCAGTGTTTGGGGGAGCATCACGACAAGATGCATTTCTTTGCTGTCCTCCCTCTAATGGGTCTGTTTCTTCAGGCTGATTTGTGACTTTTGTGCCCTGTTTTGTTTGCCTTATTTTGACACCTGTGAGTTGAGGTACCCTTTGTGTGTAGGTACCTGACTTGTGGTTCACTGAATCCTGTGGTCTGTGGGTGGTGTCTTTCACTAGTTGGGCCATTCTCAGCCATTATCTCCTTAAATATTCACTTGGCCTGCTTGTTCCATTCCCCATCTTCTTCTTAGGGCAGCTCCACCAGTGTCTTCACATGTTGCATGCCATTACTTGGATGGCCTCTCACCCTTTTCTCTCTCTGTGTCTGTCTCTCTCATCTTTGTAGTTCAGTTGTTTCTCTTGGCCTTTCTTCGTGCTTGTTATCCCTTCTCTTTATGTCATATCTGCCATTTATAAGATCATCAAATAAAGGGTTTGATAGTTTAACATTTGTATCAATTCCAATTACTTCTTTTAAATTGACTTTATTTTTCTGCTTAATTTTTTCATCTGTCCCTACGAGCTTCCTCTTTCTTACCAGAGCCTTTAACACACTTAGAGTTGTTTTCATATTTTGTTCTAATAACATCTTTATATATATCAACTCCCCCATTTTGAGGTTACATTGTCTTGCTTCTCTCTACATATATTATAGAGTCAAACATTATGCTTGGGTGAGTAATATAGTCTGGGATACATACTAGTTGGTATCTGAAAGTAAATGGTTATCATGTGGAGCATTGTGCAGAGATAAAGCAGGAACAGCTGGTCTATGAGAGGTTGGCTTTGCTGCTTGGTCTATGAGAGCTTGGACTTCATGTGTTCCTGGCACCCTGACCCATAAGAACTCATTCTGCTTTCACTGTGCTTATACATGTTAGGAAGAAGGTGCCCATGTCATTAGTACCCACGCCAAAGTGTGTGGTCCCTGAATCTCTGAGAACATCTCTGATTGGCATCAGTCCACTTGTTTCAGGGAATATGACTATGTCCCCTGTGACTATATTGGAAGAATACTCTTAGATGTTTATACTGGTTTTCTCTGGACTTTGCCTCATGCCTTTCTTACCTTGACTGATGTTTCTCTGCTCTCGTTTTCTGTAATCAGATTTATGCTGAGTTTTCTGAGGCCTCCCAGTGAGTCTATAAACCATCAATTGGTCTTAGGGCCCCCCAACCCATAAAGCAGTTATTATGATGTGTAGTTCAGCTGGGTCTGGGCTCAGCAGGTCTAGAGCTAGTTCCTCTGTTTTCAGATGTTCTGGGAGCATGATCAGGACTTGGCTTCCAATCAGGCAAAGCTCTTGAGCACCAATACTCCTGGACGTCACTAAGCTGCTGGATCTCTAAGCATGAGGCTGTCCACTTGACAGCTCCTCACAGAGTGGCTGCCCACTGCCTGTTCGTGTTGGCCCTCTCCCATCCATGACAGAGACACAGGAATGTCACCTGGACGTCAGGAAAAAAAGAGGGTGATTGACACAGCAGCCGGCTGCAGGCAGAAGTGACAGATGCAGTGCTCTGGTGGCTTTTCTGTGACAATTTTATCTACACAGCATTACCCACAAGTAGTATAGGGAGGACCTTGAGTTATGTCCACTCACAAGCATCCATGGGAGAAGCACCAGTGTGCAGTTGGATGAAAGTCCTGTGCCTTATAACAAGGCCCACCCTCATGTGCTTTCAAACTGTCTTGGAATCTAGGCCTATTACTGCTTGGGTGATCTTGGGCAAGTCCCTTAACCTTTCCAAGTTACCTGTTGCTTAGGAATAGAAGCAGTCCCTTGGCTACCTCTGTACACATTGGCACTAATAAGAAACTAAGTGGCAAGGACTTGCCATGTGCTTCTCATAGGCTTGTTTCCATCCTTTCTCTGCCTTCCTCCTTATCACGGTGAACTTACCTTGGCTGTCCACACTTTCTCCTATCACAGTTCCATTGCTCAACATTTGTGATATCTGAGTTAGGCTCCATCTGTTCTTAGAATTATAGTCACATGTTCACCTGATGTGACAATTTCCTTAATTGTGTCCTCTAACACAAATGTAATATAAATATACCACTTGGTGGGGAGAACCTTTTTCTAGGTCTGTCTTCCACATGGAGTTCTTACGAACATCCAGTCATGCCCTGCTCATCAGCCCCTTCCCTTCCTGCTTGATCCACAGCCCATGCTTTCCAAATCTGCTTCCTGGCAAGGGTTATCATGCTCTGAATTTCCCCACCATTCTCTTCTCATCCCTGCTGCCCACGAGGGCTTGTCATCACACTGATGCATGTCACGGGGCTCAGCACCAGAGAGACTGCACATTAGCTCCAACCTCTATAGAGTTTCAAGGACACCCAGAATCTCCTGGCCTCTGGAGAATAAGTGGGAAAAAAAGTGGTGTATGAGTTGTGCAAGTCTGCAAAGAAAAATTCAGACTGAAATCAGCAGTTTTGAAATGTGTACCTTTGGAAACTGTTCAGGGTGGCTGAATGCTGACCCATCTTTATTTAGCTTCCTTCATTTCTGACACAGTGTGACCTTCTTGGCCATTGGTCCTTCCCTTTTTTGTGGCCAGAAAGCTCTTAGATATAGCTGAGGTTGGGAATTTGACCTATCACCTTGACAACACACTGTCAAATTTATGTTTGATATGTGTTAAAAAGAGGTTGAATCTTTGACCATCAGTGCCATGAGCCTGTAGCTTTATTGCAGTTGAGAATTTGCATAGCCACTGCATTGTCACAACACTGGTAACAGGTGAAGGAGAACTTGACCTCTAATAGACTTTTCTGAAGTCTTCCATATAGATTACATCACACCATAACTCAACAATCAGAATTTTCAGAGACAAAGTAGGAACAACTAAAAAATTCAATTTTTACTGGGTCTTTTGATCAAAGGACATGAGATGATTTGGGTACCAGGCACTTCTCTGTCAGGCCCTGTGCCAGGAGCACAGGCTTCTGGGCTGAAGTCTGGTCCTCTGTCTGCCAGTTTCATAGGCCTTCTGAGAGCCAAATGTGCATAAAAAATAATAGCCATTGTATGGACTATTAGGGAAAAGTTATGTCCCAAGAGCTGTGGGAACTCAGAAGACCAGCACAACAACTGTCCCAGCTATATCTTTTTAAGACTTATTTCAGCTGAGTTAAGATTATATTTGAAAACCATATTTTTAGAAATATGCAGAAAGAAGGTTCTCCACTGATTGATAACCACAACTCAAAGGGAATTCAAGCATTACTCAGAAGAGGAACAAATAAAGGGGTTCAGTGTCCCCAAGTCCATCCTCCGTGTGCTGATGTGTATTGTAGGCTTATATATGCAGGGAGAACTGGGGCATACATGATTTGCATAATTAAGCAATCCTAGTCAAGATATGGTCTCACTAACCCATTTCTCTGGATGTTCGCTGCCCACTGTGGTTAAAGAAGTCCTTGTTGCTTGAGAGGCCAGGGTGCCTCTCAGGAGATGGTTACTTTGCTCTGTGATGTGACCTCACCCTCATGGACAGTTGCCCTTCTCTGGGAAAGAGTCTGTCCTATGAAGTTCCTCTTATTTAGGAATCTAAGGTGTCTCAAGAAGAAAATTTAAAGACTTATTTGTCTTCATCCAAAGTAAAGGAGACAGGCAGGAACAAAGGCAGAAATGTCAGGTTTCATTCTGCTTTTACAGTTACCTTGTAGGTCCCAGTTGCAGAGCCAACTCCCTTTAGCAAAAACAGTTTCTAAGCCACTGTATCATTATCTCTTACATTCTGATAGTGAAATATGTGACCAAGGCCTTTGTAATGTGACCACAGCAAGCTACAGTGAGGTATGCATGTAGAAGGTAAAGGGCATGGGAATACACAGACACGTGTGAACAGATATGCAAAATTGGACAAAGATAGTATCTAGGATGAGGTCAGCCAAGGAGGTTGCTGTGTAAGCAGTTTATTCCTGGCTTTCCTTCTAACCCCTGTGAGGAAGGGAGTGGAATTGAAGAGATAATCTCGAGTAACTAGAATGGAAGACAAATATTTGTAAGTAGTAACATTTGTAAGCAATTCCAGTAACTAGTACCCGTGAGTGATCTCACAAGGCCAGTTGTCTGGCATTGCTATCTAAAGTGTTTTATATGCATATTTTACTTTACCCTGATAACTCTTCTAGGCAAGTATTAATATCTCTGCTTTATAGATCAAAGGATTAAGGCCCAGAATTGAATGAAGGGGCATGAGTTAGGAGGACTGCAGTTCTCAAGAGATGCTGCTTGGGTTTTTGTCGATGTCTTTGTGACATAATAACCCTGTCCTTTATTCTATGCTTTTAAAGCTCAGTGACTTTTTACCTCTTTGTCCTTTTCCCATTCACTGCCTTGATGATGTACACCCATGGGTGTGTGTTCAGTTATCAAAACTCAAACACAGAATGCTGACTGAGTACAAGTTAGCAGCCAGAACTCTTTTTTTATATTTATTTATTATTATGTATACAATATTCTGTCTGCATGTGTGCCTGCGGGCCAGAAGAGGGTACCAGACCCCATTACAGATGGTTGTGAGCCACCATGTGGT
>LOJH01002309.1:33190-65493 GCA_001685095.1 Ellobius talpinus | reverse complement strand
ACCTTTGGAAGAGCAGGCAATGCTCTTAACCTCTGAGCCATCTCTCCCGCCCCAGCCAGAACTCTTACCAAGTACAATGGAAACCACGGAACTCAGGAAAGCAGATGAGGACGAAGTATGGGGTTTTGTGGCAGTTTCTATTTTGCTTTTCTGTTCTGAATTTGAAGGACAGTAAGGGTTCTGATGCTGTACTCATTTCTCTATTTCCTATGAGTGCGGAAGTGTGTCGGAGGAAGTGGGGAGGTATGGACCTGGGTGACACATGGGCCCTTTGTTAACTGGCTTCCAACTACAAAGCCTGTGCTAAAGAGCATCTGTATCTGTGTCATTTCAGTTCTGTTGTATTTAAAGTTTTTTTTTCAATCATCTCTGGAAAAAAAATGGAAACTGGATAGTTTTATGTTAAATTAAATTTCTGTCTGTCTAAGAATATGCAGTATATTCTCTGGAGATATTGCATTTTTGACATCACAGTAATTACCAAAAATATAATAATAGAATAAAATTGATCACCAGCCAACACTAAAGATTCTTCTAAGCTCTTGCACAAAATGCAATTAGTGTGGATTGATTTACTGTTACTTATCGTGATGAGTTAATTGCCTCAAGGTAAGCTGGCTTTGAACTTGTGGTACCCATGGTTTTAAAATATTTATTCTTTTAAATTGTTTAATTTGTCTCTGGCCTTATTTGAAAACTGAGCTAGCTCTGTGCTTATTAATTGATATGAAGATCTGACTCTTGCTCTTTGGATCTTTACCCTGGAATTGGTTTTGTTAGTGCCATGTTGTTGACCCTTGGTAGAGCTGACCTTTGGGTCATAGAATTCTCAAAAGAGATAGGAGCATTAGAAAAACCTTTCACTCTGGGCTTGGTAAACTTGTCTTCAACTGCTTTGAGATAATGCTCTTTCACACTGTAAAGAACACCCAACTTTCAGAATGGCTAGGACAGAAAAACAACAGCAACAACAACAACAAAACTTATACCATGCAAAATCTGCCTGCATTATAAGAAATGAATGGTATTTTCATTTATGCTTGTATTCTGTAAGCCTCAGAGTGACTTAGATATCTTTGGGACAAATATCTCTGAGGGCTGTTCACCAGGAATAAGAGTCCAGGAAAACCTCTGCCCTTCCTTGTGCTTTTCTTTGTAATATACATATTTTTCCATGTCTGTCTGCTTCTGCCCCCTTGTAGTCCTTGTCTGTCTTCTCTGAAATTCTATGGGCTATCAAAACTGTATATGTGTAGGTGTGGGGTTGGCAGAATCAGCCCTCACTTTTGGCAGTACTCACAGGGAAAACAGGGACACCCCCCCACTGCTATGACTGCAAATGCCAACCAACTGCCAGCCCCTTAGCCTCAGCCTCCACTCCTCTAGGCAGACCCAGTGCAGTCAACATCAACCTGTCTTCCCTCCTATGCTCAGCTTATCTCTGCTCCTCACGCTTGCTCTGTCACACTTCCAGATGGCCACATTGGTCTCACCTCCTTCAGGTCTTTGTTTTTGTAGGTTTAATGACATCTGGCAAATGCTATAGTCCCTTCTTTTGATGCTAAGATGTAAGTTTTTGCATGAGGCATTGGGTTCACTTTTTGTTCTGTGACATGCAGGCAGCACCTTCTGGGGAATGTGAGTACACTGTTGGCACATCTTACATCTATTTTTTACACAGAGTCTCACCTAGGCCTGGATGGCCTCAAACTCGTTATGTAGATGAAGATGACCTTAAACTCCTAATCCTCCTACATCCACCATCCAAGTACTGGGATTACAGGTGCTGGGTACTAAGCCCCTGTTATGTGGTGCTAGGTATGGAGGCCAGGATTCTGTGCATGACAGGCAAGCTTTCTGCCAGATAGGCCACATTCCTAACCCTTGTATTCAGGTCTCTAGGGTGACAGATTCATCCTGGCAGGCTTCTAGGTGGAGTAAGATTCTGAGTTGCTTTAAGAGCTCAGAACCACAAAGGGCCAGAGTCCCACCTTCAATCATGGGGCATTGCTGGGTTCATTCTTATTTCATGGGTAGCCTTGAGCCCTGAGTTTGTCCTCCTCACAGTAGTGAGAACTCTGAGATTAAAATGGGATGAAGCTTATGTGAGCACTTTGGAATAAGTGCCTTGCTCTAGCTTTAGTGAGTCAGGCCCTGGTTAGTGCCAAGGCCCAGAGAGGGGGTGTAGCCAGTGCCAAGGGCCTGCTTTTCAGCAGAGAGGAGCTAAATATTGGTAAATGTGTTGTTTTCTTTGGTTGGGTCCCATAAGCCTTGTTTCATCATTGTGCAATGTTAAGGAATGTCAAAGGAGATTCCCGTGCAAAGGCTCATGTTTAGTCCATTCAGCTGTGTTCTTTGGAAATATAGGAAAATATGATTAATACCGCTCTTAGTTTTGCAGCAGTGTTAACCCTGTCTGATCTGCAGTGTGGAGTCAGTGGGAACACTCTGGTGATTAACAGGCAGCCCAGACAGGGGCTGTCCAGAGTCAGGTCACCAAGGTGGGAGTGGGAAGGGAAGGGAAAGAAGTAGCTGATTGGGCCACCAGTACTCCAGGTGTTAGAAATGCCTTTGTTGGAAAGACATCACATTGATGCTGTGATCTCAAACCCAGAGGCATCTGTCAAATGAAAAGCTCAGTGCAGTGGGAAGGTTGCAGAAGTCACCCAGCTGATGCAGCAGCAGGAGAGAGTGTTGCTGAAGTCACACTTATTTGCAGTAGCCTTGATTGATCTGTGTACCAGCTGCCCAGGGGGGGAGGGCCTGAGGTTTGGAGTCTGGCCCTAGGCCAAAGCCTGGTTTGCTGGTAACTATCTGAGAACCCTCTGCATCAGCCTTTCCTTTCCAGGGCCTCATCTGCAAATGTGCATATTATTTTTTTCACCCCAGGCAGGCAAGAGAGACTTAGTGGCCACTCTGCCTGCTTTCTTTCTGTTACTATCGGTGGATCTGAGTCCCCTTCATCTCCTCTTCTGTCACTGCAGACAAACAGGGAGGTCCTCAAATTCCAAGGGCTGATTTTCAGGTAAAAGGAATGCTATGTTGCTTTAGATGAGGCCATTTGCACCAAAGATATCTATCTGAGCCATCAGTGAGAGTCACACAGGTGTACACTGTACAGGGAGCCTTTCCCTCACAGCCCGCCTCCTTTATCTCATCCTCCCATTTCCTCCATGACGTTTGTTTTGAGCTTCGTTCTTTACTCGGCTGCATATTGATGAGACAACAGGGTTCTTGCTCCTGGTTCTGATACTCTAACTTCTTTGCAGTAGCCAAGCCTATTGGCTGCTGAGTTCAGTCCTGATCAGCCCATCAGCATAGATGAGTATGCTTTGATGTGCACTCCATGGAGGGGCTGCAGGCCTGGGGGTTGGGGATGAAGGTGGACATGCTGATTGAAGTTGTCTACAGCCATGCAGGGTTGCTTCTGCTTTCCCAGGTGCCAGACCCCAATGAGAAGGAGAACTTGCTCTTTCTAGAAAGTTGAAAAGGTTTCCGAAGCATAGCAGAACATTTCTTGTGTGTAATTATACTCTGGTATGTGAACCTACAGTGTGTGTTTATGTTGGTTGGATTGCCCATAAGTGACCAGGTTGCTCTGCCTGTGGCTCTATGAGCTGTCAACACATGTGCTCTGATGCCTGAATCCCCCAGCTTCTCGGGGTGACACATGCACAGGGTGTACTGACTGTGGGATCTGCAAGCAGCAGCAGCAGCAGCAGCAGCAGCAGCAGCAGCAGCAGCAGCAGCAGCAGCAGCACCTGGATGCCTTGTCAGTCCATATCTTGGTGTGAAGAGTCTTTCATTGCCCTGCTAGGCGTGCTGTGGTCTCTGTACATGTTCATTTCCATGGTTGTCATGGCCACAAGTATTCTTCCTCCTCTCTACCTGTCTTCCTTACTTCTTCCCTAGTAAACAACCACTCAACTATTTCTTCATTTTTCTTGTTTGTTTTAAAACTGTGTGTCGTTTTGGGTTATATGCTCCAAACTCAGCCTCTCATTCTATGACTTCCACTTTACAGTGTCTTTACAGGTCTTTAATGACTTTTAAGAAGACATTTAAAATGGATTCTCAGGTTTCGGGGTTCTCATTTTAGGATTCTTGGCTGGCCATCACATGAATTATTAACTATTATAGGCATCTGGCTACTGAGTCCCCCCAACCCTGGCTGCAGAGAAACGTAGGTGTTCTGATGTGGACCCTGTTAGCAGAAGGTTGGAGGCCTGGGGTAGGGGCAGGTGGACATGCTGATTGCAGAGTTTCCTGGTGAGAAGGAAACTGGTTCTTCTGAGGAAAGTTGGAGGTTTTGTGACAGGCAAGTGGGTGATGTCATATAGTGAGTTGACAAACTTGAGGAGTGAGTGTAAACCTGTGTGGTGAGTGTGTCCACTATCAGGCACAAGACAGGCACAAGACAGAACATGTGCTGTTAGTAACTCATGAATGAAAAAATGTTGGACCCATCAATTTTGGCTTTAATCTATGAAGCAAAATCTCTTTCACAGCAGAAGTGAAGTCATTCACTTCAGTAGGTGTAGTTTTGCTGGCTTGTTGCTACTGCCTGTATGTGTTTCCCGTTTCCTGGGGTGATGGGGTGTGAAGATACAAAGTCAATGGCATAGACTCCGGGAGATTCCAGTGCAGAAGCTCTGTATTTTAAAAAGGTTGGGTTTTTTTTATGGGGTTAGGGAAATTAATCTGCCGCAGGAACGTTTCTGATTGGTCTGTTTGAAACTGGCAGTCACTGCTGGTGTGTTGTAATTGGCTAGGTGCCTTTTGGTCCATTGACAGGTTGTCTTGGCCAATTTTGCTTACTCATTGTGCTTGCTTGTGCATGAGCTATTGCCCTGCCTCAAGTAGGGATTTTCTTTGGTAGGGATGGGAAGTGTCATTAGAGAATGTGATCCTGTGATTTATCTTGGTGGTTGAGGTTTGATGCTTTGCCTGGAGTGAGTGGGTCAGCACTGTATAGACCACCAGACTGCTATGGTTAACTAGTGGCTAACTCTGTCCTATTTTTCAGGACACAAGATATCACAATACACCGTGGCCAAGGACCTGACTCTCACAGCACCTGCCTCAAGCTCATGTGGGGCTTTGTATTTGCCTTTCTCACCAGATGCCGTAACTGCTTTGTCACAGGAGACTCTGAGGGGGTTATCTGGGGCTGTGCCTGCCCACCTCTCTCTTAGGAAGCTCTGAGCAGGAGAAAGTGGGGGAACTTATAATGAGAAAGATGTATGAGAAACAGGGGTTTGGTCCAGGACATGGCCATGAAGATCAGGACAAAGTGACAGTAACAAAGGATGTGATGTGACTGCATCATCCCAGTGTTTGGGGGTGACTGTGGAGAGTAGTACAGGTAGAGCTGCTTGCAGACATGGAGTAGGCAGGCCTGCAGAGAAGAAACAGCTCTCTCTTCCCCCCAGAGTGCAGCAGGGAACCACAGTTTGAGCAGAGGTATATGGGTCAGTATGTTCCAGCCCCATCCTAGCTCCTATTTTCTCTTCTGTACTGTGCCCATTGCATTCTCTGCCCCCATCACTATTTCTGCAGGGCTTCTTTCCTAGTAGCCTTAGGCTTGATATTTCTGATTGGGTGCAGGCAGCTGAAGAAATCAGTAGGATGTCATGGATTGTGCTGTGCACAATTTTGCTAGAACAGGTAAAAATGTGGCTGTCTTCTTGACATTCAGTTTTTCCTGATGCCACAAAAAACAAGGCTCTGTTCTAGCTGTGTAACTGCTGTGAAATTGTTCTCTTGTTGCTGCTGTTAATTTTCCATTTATTTCCTGTCATCTCTTCTATAACATATTGACTTTGGAAATAATGGTGGTGACAGCTAACACAGGAAATGCTTATCATGTGTTGTATGCTGTATTTATAGTATCTTACTCCATGCTTACAGGATCCAATGTTATATCCATTTGATAGGTGAGAAAAGAGGGGCATAAAAAGGTCAAGAAGCTTTCCTACAACACCTGGTGATGAAATGGCACAGCTTAGACTTGTGTCTGCATGGGGTTAAGAGGTTTTCTTAGGCTTTGCAGAGATTGTGTGTGTGTGTTATTGTTTTGTTTTCGAGACTTATTGTATAGTCCAGGTTTGCCTCAAACTCATGATTCTCCTGCCTCAGCTTCTTGATTGCTGGTATTAAAGCTATACCCCATCATGCCTGGTTTTCAAATGTCTTCTTGTTCTTAGTGTATTTTAAACTCTTACATTAATCTAGCACAGTTCTTTTTCCTTGCTTGTAGGTAGTTTTGGCTGTGTAAGGCAATGTGTTCTCTGAATTCCTTGGGCATGCTTAGTTGAATTCATTAGTCAAAGATTTTAGAGTCACCTCAACATGTATCTATGTCAGCATTTGCTCTTACAGATGTCTCCTCCTGCGTGACTATAGGTAGGTCATATAACCATCTTTAATATCAGTTAACTTTCTAAATGACAAGGAAGAGAGGGAGGGAGGGAGGGAGGGAGGGAGGAAAGAAAAAAGGAAGGAGGCAAGCAACCATTTCCAGATTGTTATGAGGCCAATAAAGTACATGGACAGTATCTCTGCTATATACGTATGTATTATACACATAATGTCTGTGCCTTAGTGGTCCTCATGATGTGGAGGCTTTGTGAGTGTAGGTCTTCAAGCTTGAGCAAGGAGCATGTTGCTGTAGCAGTAGGGATTACCTCCTGAGCTCACCTCAGTGACAAAACATCTCATAAATCCAAGTCTAGCATCTGTGGGACAGGGTAGCTCAGATACTGAGGTGAGAACCAGGCAAAGGATGTGGGGGCATGGTGATGACCTGAAGGTGATGACCCTGCTGTAATCTCACCCATGATTCTGACCATAATACTTTGGCAAATAATAGCTTATTTGTGCACCTATGTAAGCATTTTATTAAAAAGGATATGTTACCTCAGTTGGTTGTATATTTTAGTGGATCTGGTCCTGAACCTGATATATAGTACCATACTTCCACAAAACAACAACAACAACAACAAAACCCAAGAAACAAGAAGGAAAAAAAACACTGGAGCAGTTTTTCTATTCTTTTCCCTTCCCTTCTCCCACCTTTCTTCTTTTCTTCTTATCTCATAGCTCTTCTCTTGCCCTGCTGACTATGGGGTAGATGGAGACTACCTAGTGACTGGCTGTATGCTAATTTGAGCCATGAGATTTCTCTCTGGGCACTGTGGAGAGGTCCTGGCAGAGTGGGTTCTCCTGGTTAGCACATGATGCCTGAGCATAACCTGGAGCCTGTAAGAACTAGGCCCTCTCTTCTTTGGCATCATTGAACACCAGACACATTTTTGTCACCCAAAAACTGTGATTCTAGACAAAAGATTAATGGATGTTTAATTGGGAGCCTACATGACAAAATTGAACTTAGTTGATGGCTAAATAGATTGTGAAGATGCTGTGACCTGAAAACAACTTCTGTGGTCTGATTCTCCCACCATCAGAAGAGTACCAGCTCTTCTCTGACTGCCCATCACTGTGGAAGTGTCTTGAGTGGCTTGTGGTGTACCTCATCCGTCCAGCCCCCGGCACCAGGAAAACAGCAAACTCAAACTCCCTTTACCTCTGTTTAAAGGAATGTGTCACGGGCATAAGTCGCCATCAGTGTGTACAGAGATGTTGCGGTGATGTGGGAGGGATACTTTGGAGCCTTCATTTATGGTGGGAGGATTACGGTGCTTGGTGAGAGGACAGGCCTTACTCTGCATGCCTCAGGCTGCAGGCAGGCCTCCCTGCTATAGGAAGAGCAGATCTTCTCTAGGATGGAAAGGAGAGGAATGTTCTCTTCATGGAGAGTTGGTAGGGCTATCTACCAGGAGGTTTTTCAAGCCTCAGATGACCAACTTAGCAAACGTGGGCATCGTTCAGCCTTAGCATCCAGGAGATTGTTTGTACCATTCCCCCACAGACACCAGCATCTTCATGCACTCAAGTTCTTTCTGTAAAATGCTCCAGGCTGTGTATGTGACCCAGGCACATCACATGTACTCTGTCTCCAGGTTAGCTTTCCAAACCTAGCACAGTGTTATAATTTAAATAGTTGTTACAGAGATCTGCACATGCTCAGGACAGATGTATTTTAAGAACTTAAAGGAATTTTGAGAGTTTAAAAGAACTTTGGATCCTTGGTTGAATCCCCAGAAATGGAATTTGTGGATATAAAGGGCTGACAGTGTTGTGTAACTGATTAAGCACAAATGTCCCGAGGCCTGCTGCATTTCATACTGCTCAAATTACAGTCCTATTCTGCTTTTGTGATCTCTTTCCAACCTTGGCAGGTGAGCAGAAGTTTTTCCTCCATTTAATAGGGAATTAAAATTGACAGAGAGAAGGGTAAAGCCAGGCAGGATGTGGAGGTATGATCTTGTAATCCCAGCAGTGGGGAGGTGGAACTCTGTGGATCCCTGAGACTTAGCCAGCCTAGCCTAATTGGCAGCCTCCAGACCAATGAGTAACAAAACAAGATGGTGGCTCCTGAGGAGCAATACCTGAGGTTGACCTCTGACCTCCACCCATACACCAGATGCACCTACATACAAATTAATATGCACACACTCCAGAGTGGCAGTGTGCACTCCCCCAAATAAATGACTGGGGTTGTCATAACTCTGGTGGATCTAATATCTGAGCCCACCTCTTAATTTCTGGTTCATTCATGGTTTTACTTCATTTATGTACACAATGATAATGTCATTGTGACGGTCCCACTATAGTGTAAAGGTCTAATAATGCTGCTTCTAATAATATATCTTGCACCAACTAGTCCACGTGGTACAGGTTGCTGCAGCAACATTGTCTTTTCCTGCATTTACCAGGATGTCAATCAAATAAATGTTTTATCTTCTGTTTCTCTTTTCTAGGTCTATGTCGTCCAGAATATCAAACTTAGGCTATAAAATTGTGATTCAGTCTCCCAGATTTCCCACACTAGAGGCATCTTATATTGTCATCCTCTGCATAGATGTTGACCATCTCAAAGGGGAAGGTTCACATTTTGCTCTCTGAGCCTTTGGGGATATGTCCCCCACTGGAATGCAGGACTTGTCTGTACTAATTTGACTTTTCCTGATAAAAATCCATGAACTTAGGGAGTCCCTGCCTTACAAATCAGTTGCACATTTTTTCCAACCTGCACTGTGGGTCATGAACAGACACCTTCTAAGAATTGGCTCATGACCCAGAACTCACTCCTGCCCCATGTCACCTCAGCAGCTTGCTGAATTCAGCTTTAGTTTTCACCTTGCTACTGAAACTCTTCAATGAGCTCACCAGAGCTGCCTTCTCTGGGTCTGGTTGTGGACTCTGGTGAGGCCGTTTCTAATTGGGTTCTAAGTGTACTTGAGTCTGCTGTCTCCCCATGCTGAGGATGGCAACTGTGGACTCCACAACTCCAGAAGCTTCTGATTCCTTTGCCTGAGCTCCCTCTGTGCAGCCCTCCTTCCTGTCCATCATTCTGGGTCACCAGAGTAATACAGAACTCTTGTCACCGCCACGTTCAGTCATAGAGCATCTTCCAAGAGCCCATGCCCAGCTACACACCTATATCACAGAAGGTTTTGTGTTTTAGATTTATGACTCTGCCTCATCTCTAGTCCAGGGGTCTAGACTTCCTAGTTTTACCCCTGTAAGACTGGTATTTTTCTCTTCTTTGATCTGAACTAGATACATGGATGACAGCTGTACTCTAAGTTTTAGCCTCTTTCTTCCCACAGACTGTTTCAACCATTGGGTCCATCTGCATTCTCTTTTCCTTCCCTCTAACTGCTCACTGTCTTTCCTGGGTGTTTGTTCCCCTGACTCACTCTTATTTCTTCCAGTGCAGTTTCCAGAGCAACAGTTTCAAATGTGAACAGAATGTCTACAGTTCAAATACAGGTATATGACAAAGTTAAAAACCATACCATAGTCTAATGCTTTCCTCGCTAAGTAAGCAAATATTACCAAGTTATTTTTGGAATGCTAGCATTTACACAGACATCAAGAAAGACGCTGATATTCTTTATTGCTCACATGGGACTGTCACTCTCTTCCCTGACACCTAATGTTGACTCCTAGAGCCTAATATTACTGTTTCCACAGAGCACACTTTAACAGTTGATGTGTGTGTGTCTGTGTGTCTCTGTGTGTGTGTGTGTGCACGTGTGCACACATTTATGCAGCATAGTGAAAATCAGCAAGGGCCATAGTCTTTCCAAGTCTACCATGGCTATTAATTGATGGTTAACTCTAGGCTGGCTCCTATCTATGATATCTTAGAATGCAGGCCTGAATCTCTCCCAAAAGAACTGTGAGGAAGATAGATGCCCAGATGGGCAATGAAAAAACTAAATCATTTCGTTGTGATTAGCTCTGCCTAGGGCTCCAAAACATTGCGGACTAGGAGATTGGGACACTTTGGGCAAGTGCCTAAATCACTCTGTGCCTCCATTTGTTTATCAGTGAAATGGGAACAATAATTGCACCATATAAAATTGAGAGGCTTAGGGGAATGAGTCCATGAAAGCACAGCTACCCAGCATATTTTAGCTCAGGAAATAGATGAAACAACTTAGTTATGATGTTAGATCTCAGAAAGCTGGCTAAGTAACTCCAGTGCAACTGAACAGAAGCTGTGACTGATAGCTCCCTGTCTTTTTTTCCAATCCCTTTCTTTTGAACCACAGTAAGAACTTTAGGCTTTTCTCCAAGTGAACTGTGTGGATGCCACGAGTTATGTCTTCCTAACTCTTGGTGGGATTCTGTTCTGAAGGCTCAGAATAAATAACTTTGCTTTTGAGGTCCGGCACCATTTGCTATTTGCAAGTATCTGGTGTATGAACCAAGTTTTATGATTTAGTTTGCTTAGGTAGCATTTAATCTTTGGAAACTCATATATATTCAGGGAATCACAAGGCTGCCTTCATTCATCATAGGATCTCCAGGTCAGAGAACAGTGTCTCACTCACAGTAGGAGGTCAGAAAATAGATACTTTGGATATGAATTTTAGGACCTTATGTATCAATAACACAACCAGAGTGACTTAGCTATGGTTTGCCTGCCTTCCCACCTACCATAGCTCCTGAAGGATTCTCAGATTGACACTACCAAGGCTTCTCAGCTTAGACCTGATTTGCCAGAAAGGTCCAGGTGGGACTCTGTGAATGTAGTTTAGGACAGAGGACCCCATCAGGGCTTTTCATGGAATGATAGAAAGGGTTTAAGGAACAGAGTTGAGCCCAGGGAAGGGAATCGTTACCTTTCTGGTCCCAGAACAGCTCACCTGAGAGACATCTACTCAGCCCAGTACTGAGCTCCCTGTATAATTCTAACCTGATAGCCTCGATCTGCATGGGATGGTGTGGCAGAGTTCTCCACCACGCCTTCCAGTGCCAGAGATTGACATGTTCAAAATCTGTAGCTTGGGAACTGAGCCCTCCTTTGGCCTCATCTGTACTTTTTCTTCCCTCATGGCGTACCTGTTTGCCATTTTTATTCTCATTAGAAATTCTTCCAAGGCACCTGCATGGGAACTGAAAGGCATTGAAATTCACATGTGGCAGTTTATCTGCTTTGCCACATGAAGGGAGGATGGACTTGGCTCCACAGTCAGAATTCGGTTTGTAGGACCATTCTTACTTTGATTGTTCCTGTCTTTCTCAGCTGTTTCTCACTGACCACCATGTATACAGTATAACACTCTCAGTTTTCTGATGTCTGTGTACATGCTAGCACTCCAAAAATAATAAATTAATAATGTTTGCTTATTTAGAGAGGAAAGCTCTTGAATACCGTGTGGCTTTTAACTTTGTACTAGTCCTTTATTGGAATTGTAGTCCTTTTACCCCTGTGTAGTTGATAGATGAGAAACCCCTACAAGTTTTGCCTTTGTTGAAGGTTCCTGTGGTCAAAACCACAAGGGTTCTGCAAAGAACTGATTGTAAAAATGTAGCCCTGCATGGGACAGCACTAAGTATTTTATGTCCCAGGATGTTTTGGTGTAGGTGTTGTCTGGGGACTTTTTGAAGCTTCATTGTCTTTCTTTGGGAGAATGGCCTTCCTGGGGTATGACATTTCTCTTAAGAGGATTTGGGAGGGAGATATTGTTCAATGGTAGAGTGTTTATCTACCAGTGCAAGGCTCTAGGTGTCAATCTCTGGTGCTAAAATCAATACAATTGGAATGGCATCCTCTCCACTGGGTGGCAGGTGGAGAGGGGCAGGGACAGATTCTAGGGGCTAGGTAGCAGAAGTTGTTGAGTGGTAAAAGTGGCTGTAGTGAGTGCCAGCTTTTTGTCTGAATGATTGGCAGATTATGTAGCAAGATAGGAATCTGCAGTTGCTTTGAGTTATGCTTGAAGCATATCCCTGTGGAGAAAACTGGAAGGCAGCTAGATATTCCTACTGGGGGAAAGAGAGAAGGGGTCACACTGAGTATTCACATCCAGCCATCAACAGTGGCTAGAAACCAGAGAGAGTCAGTGCTGAACATCAGGGTAAAAAATCTGATCTTGTCAGTTAGCGTAGAGGCCAGCAGCAGTAGCAGCTGGCAATAGCAGTAATGCAATGTCCTTTTATACCAGAAGGTGGCCCCATCTGATAGATGTGGAACATGGGGTCTGACAAGACAATGTTGGCCAAATCTTTGGCAACTGTTTTCCCAGTAGTCTGTAGAGCCCTAAGTGGGAAGGGGAGGAGTGGAAGGCATGGACAGAAACTGTTTTGAAGGAGTGGTTGGGTATATAGTAAGGAGAAAGAAGACTGAGGCCAAGGACCTCCTTTACGTTTACCCATCCATCCATCCTCTCTGCCTCTCTATGGGAAGGCTTGGGCACATATATACCTGGGAGGAAGAAGCCATTGCTAGAGGCTGTGGATGCTTCAGATCAGAGCAGTCATCTCCCCTATTGGTTGGTGCTCTCCACATTCAGTCAGTCCTGTAACTGCTTCAGTATGTCTGCATAATAATGGTGAAAAGATGGATGAATTTGTCAGTTACATAGTCAAGGTGGACATAATAGACACAGTGATGTGCCGGCTTCTGTGTGTGCAAGAGAGTTGTAAAATTGCTATTAAAAAAAAGCTGTAGGGAACTCTCAGCACAGCGTCTCAGCTGTTGGTTTGTGTTCCACCCTTTCATCCAGAACATAGCCTAGGAAGGTAGCTATTATCCTCAGGTTTTCTGATGAAGAATAGCTCAGAGACATTTTGCTAATTGTCTGAGGTTCCACTGTAGGTGAGTTTCACCTGTGAGGTTAAGCATGCTTCATCTGGGCACCTCCTGCAACATCCAGAGTATTGATGCCATCTTGCTGGCCCATGAGCATCTTCTATTACTGCCTGGCCAAAATGCTGGAAAATGCTGGTATTCTTCTTTCTCTTGCTGCCCAGCCAGAAAGCTGGTGTTGCTAGATGGGTCCAAGTGCCAAACAGGATTCCTGCCACTCTTTGTCTGAACTACACAGTGCCTTGACACAGAAAGACACTTTGGTATGAGAAAGAGCCTGGCACATGGCAGTGATCCATAGCTATTTCGAGGCTGATGCTAAGGTCTTCCTGAGGGACTTGATTGGCATTCCTTTCCTTCCTCTCGTGAGTTTCTGGAAGCAATATGCAAGAGGCCAGACAAGGCTGTGGACCCAGCTGTGACTTTATTCTGTAAGTGCCTCCTCTATCCTAGGTCAGGCTGCAATGGCTTTTGCCAGCTACACCTCCCCACAGCCTGGCACTGCGTGTTGTCACAGATGATGGCAGGGAAATATCACTAAGGGAGTTGTTTAGATGAAGGAACAAGAGTATCAATGATTTGATTGTAATAGGAACTGCTTTTAATACACCCACTTACAACTGTGATTGGTTAGCATATTGCTATTTTATTTATCTTCTTTGGTGCCAGAAGTAGACAAAAAGAGAAATCATGACATAAGGGCAGCAGGCTTCTTTAGTGAAATCCCTGGGTCCTACCTTGCCCTGGCCACTTGGGGTTGCACAGAAGCAGTATGTGTTAGTTGGTTTTGATGTCAACTTGCAAGCTAGAGTCGTGGGGGAAGAGGGAACCTCAGTTGAGAAAGTGCCCCACCAGATTGCCTTATGGGCAAGCCTGGAGAGCATTTTATTGATTGATGTAGGTGGACAGGAGGAAGCATCCACTGGGTGATGGTCCTGAATGGTATAAAAAAGCAGGCTGAGCAATCTTTAGGAAGCAAACTAGTAAGCAGCATTCCTCAAATGGCCTCTGCTTGAGTTCCTGCCCCCAGGTTCCTACCTTGAGTTTCTACCCTGACTTCCCTTCATGATGAACTGTGACCAGGGCACATGAGCTGAAATAAGTCCTTTCCTTCCCAAGTTGCTTTTGGTCTTGGTATTTTATCACAGCACTAGAAACCCTAACTAGGACCAGCCATTCCCCAGTGACAGAATCTCTTGGGCCTGCTCATTTGCAGGCGTGCTGGTGTCATATGCTCACCAGAGGCACTCTTGGGGAAGTGGCACTCCTGTTTGCCAAGGTTCACCTTTTCTGTTCTTGTTCCCCCAGCCTTTCCGCTGTGCCCATTGTCACTACTCATGTAACATCTCTGGCTCCCTGAAGCGACACTATAACAGGAAGCACCCCAATGAGGAGTATGCCAACGTGGGAAGCAGGGAGCTTGCAACTGAAGCACTCATCCAGCAAGGTACGTGAGGGGCCCAGGCCTGTTGAGAAGCTCTGCTGTCTGCTAGTCTTTAACAACTCAGTTCTAACCCATCAACCTGGCATTACATTACTTCTTCCTCTTTGTTGGTGTGCCATCACCATCCTCATTATTCACCAGAAAACACAAGTCAGAATTACAACTCATTACACCCATTATATGGTAATCTAAAAGGTGGTGGTAAAACATTACCCACAATCTCTGATACCTACAATGGTATCCATCAATACTGTTGTCTACTCTGTCTGCACATAATGTTTGCAGAGTAGAAATTTTAGGCCTTATTTTCTTCATTCAGCGTTATGGACAAGACCACTTTTGTTATCCTTTGCTACAGTCTCTGGCTTTGTAATTCTAACTCCTGGGGGCTCTTGGCAATACTACAGCATTGCATATAGGAGCTTAAAAGTTCTGTTGCCAAAAGGTATGAAGTTTCTACTTTTTTTTCTCCTTTTAATTATTATTATTTCTTATACATATAAAAGAACAGGCATGAATACAACCTTCAGAGTCATCTAGTAGTGCTTGTATGTATATGTTTCTAGGGCTGAGCACTTATTGACTATTAGATAATCAACTAGGAGGATCATCTCCCTGGAAGACTAATTTTCCCTCTCTCAAGAGTTGTTAATTGCTTTTTGCTCTTCATCCATACGCTAGTCCCTGTGAGATTTCCTCCCCCCATCTATCTTGGGGTGTCAACTGATGTTAGAATTGTTCAGATCTTGGGTAGACAGCCGTGATGTTGAGATTTCATGGGTATAGCTTCTCTCACATAGCTAGAAGGTGTGATCTCACAGAACACAACACTTCATGGTCCTTTGGCTCTTACAGTCTTTATGCCCCCTCTTCCTTGATGTTAAATAAGAAGACACCATGAACTCCAGAGAGGGGGCTAGACATGGAGTGGGAGGGGGAAATGATGTAATTATATCTTAATTAGATTTAAAAATAAAATTATAACCAATGTTACTATAGATATATTTAGTGTTGATCTTTGTGGGAACGGGGTATAGAAAAACACATTTTGAGTACACAGATGCCTTAGCCATCCTGAAAAAATATTTTAAGCATTTATTGATAATTATTGAAAACTTCTGATAGCATTAAAAAGTTTCAGAGTTTTTCTTTTGGAGGTTTGATTGAAAAGAAATAACCACACATTACCTGTGAAGAGGGCATGCCGCACATGCTGTTTCCACCTAGGGAAGTATGGCTGCGTTTGTGTCTCTGTTCCAGTAACTCAGCTAAGACTGACTGCAGTACGCTGCTTCAGTAACTACTTCTTATTAACTGGTGACTACATGGAGCCGAGGGGCTTTTAGAAACCCATCTGGCTACCAGATGGAGGCCTGAGAGCTGTGTTGTAGCCAGGGATACTTTTTTCCCCCGTCAGAACGAGGCATCACTTGCTGAGTTGCCTAGAGATGCATCTCCATGTAACACGAATGGATTGTCTGTATCCAGCAGCATCCAGTGACAGAGCAGAACAGGAATAGATGAGCAGCTGCGACTCAGATCATTTCAGAGCCATCCCTCAGAGAGGTATTGGAGTGTAAGAGAGAAAATGGCCCTTGTGTTTTCCTCAGGAGAAGTTTTATGGCTCTAGGAGCAGGATGGTGCAGCAGAAAGGGAGGATTTTGGCTCAAATCTGTTTCCTTTCCTTGAACTGTGCTGTCTTAGGCAAGTCACCTAGCCTGAACTTGCTGGACTTCTTAACTACTGAGAAACATCTGCCATGAGGGTGGAGAGGATGCTGTTCAGTGGCATCTGGCTCGAAACACTTTTGTTCTTAGATTTGCTTTTCTTTTCTGAAAATATCTAAAACTTCTGGAACCATTGCTTCAGGCCTTCCCTTTCTGTGCTGCGGATGGGACCCAAGGCCTTGCATGTGCTAGGCGAGCACCTTACCACAGAGCTGCACCACTAGCCTCCATTGCATTATTTTTCACGATAGTCGTCATGTCCAGGAATCACAAAGGAGGATGGATTTGACTTAGAGTCACCATAAATAATGAGTGAGAAGCTGGGGCTTAGTTTTCATATCCTTCACACTCTTGGATTTGATTGGCAGAAAATAGATGTTCAGTATGGCTGGTGGGACAGGCCCTTGGATCTGACTGATGAGGCTATCACTGCTTTTAGGCTTTCATCACTGCTTTGCAAAAGCTGTGCTGAGCTTGAACTATTTTATTCCCCAAGTTTTCTGTTAACTTTCTAAGGCTCTCTAATCAATTGGCATTTCCTAGCAGGACCTGAGTTTCATATTTAAGCTTTGAAGATCAGTGCTTGTCTCCATCCCCATCCTACCCCCAATCCCATTCTAAGGCTTGTTGAAGAAGCAGACACCTAAATATCTCTTCACTATTTTGGTACTATTTGGACATTAGACTTCTCCTAAGCATTACATGAAGCAGTTTATTTCTAGGTTGTAACATATGTGCATCTCATTTGAAGGTAGATTTCTTTAAGTTCTCACTTGATCATCAATTTGGGTTTGACGTCTTCTCATATACAAATGTATGCTTTGTGCTGTTTGAGGAAGATGTACCTGGCAGTCCCCTGACTCCTGTCCCTTCACCGATGCCAGATTAAAGTTTGTTCAAGGACTAGGTCAGCAGTCACAGGCACTGAAGTGTGTAAGGTGGTTTGGTGCCAGGCTTCATGAAGTCATAGCTCCCTTCTAAGAGATGTGCGATATGATGAAGTGGAGACTTAGCGAAGGTCTGTTCTGCACAAAGCACCCTATCAGATTTCTCTAGGTTCTCTGGAATGCACATAAGAATAGGAGCCACACAGACCTTAACCGGGTTCTCTGCACATTATGGCCTTTGGAACAGGTGCTTATCTTCCCTGGACTTGATCTTGCATTCAGAATCATCCCAGGGGAAGCTAATACCTGCCTCAACAGGAGTTGCAAAAATTAGCTCTTATTCTCTGATAGTTCCAGCTATTTTCTGTCATGAAGTAAATGCTTGATGAATACCCTAAGCTATGATATTTGTCTACAGGTTTCTCACAGAGTCTTTCAGCCTCTCCTGTGTGGGCAGCCCAGTGCCAGTCTCTGAAACTCAGTATTAAACTAGGTGATTTTATCGTGGCACTCATTGGTATTCCTACCTGAGGTGGAACCTGCTTATCTTTTGTTCAGTAGCATGGGGACTAGGCAGCTCCTTTTAGGGACCTGTGTTCTGATGGTGTGGCTAAAGAATTCTCCCTTCCACATGAAAGCAAGGTCCTGGGAGGGCCATCAGTTGCTTCTCACAGTGGCTGAGCCCTCTCTGGAGCCCCAGTTTGAGAATCTCTGAAGTGACAATAGATAATCACGACTAGAGAAGAAATGACAGGAGGTATGTGAGGAAGGCCTCATTTTTGGCTCCTGCTAAAGTCTTTGTTATTTTGAACTACTAAATTAGAAAAATGTAAGTCTGTATCCATGGGAGCACATGCATATCATATTATTCATGCTAATCTCAGGAAATAACATAACAGAAAATCCAGAAGCTCTTAAATAGCCCAAAAGTCACTAATTTAATTTTGGGACATGTTTAAAATGTCTAAAATCCAGACTCAATGAGTTACTGGTAGATGCTTTTAGTGGTGTGTTTACCAGGGACTTCTCATTAGAGTTCAGGATACCAGCCGGCTAATGATAAACTTCGCTTGTTTCCTCTGCTGTAGTTTCCCTTTGCTGTTTTTCTCAAGGATCCTATGGGAAGGGAGGCTAGGGTTTGCCCAGGATCTGATAGCCCTGAGTCCTGTGGCCAGGTGTGATCTAGCAGCACTTCAGGTCACTAGGGGTAAAACTTTCTTATTCAATAGGAAATGAGAATATCTGCAGGAACTCCTAGTCCATATTTAACTGACTCCTCTTGTAAATTTAAACTATTCAGTATCTAAGTTCCTTAATGAAGCTGCTTCTGTGTAGTGATATTTTGTTTATATTTTAACAAATAAAGCTTGCCTGAAGACAAGAGTGCGGAGCTAAGCCACTAGAGGCCAGGGAGTGGTGACACACAATTAGTTTATTATATGGGAGTTAATCCCCAAAAGGATGGATATAAAAGTAGAAAAAGGAGACATGTAAGTACATTAATGTGACCATTAAAATACACCCATGAATTCCTCCTAGCTCCTCACATCAGGTAGAGTCTATTTTATTTAATTTCTTTTATTCCATTTTTTAAAAATGAAGCAAACAAACTATCCTTTTTCATTTTACATACCAATCTCAGTTCCCACTTTCTCCCCTCCTCCCATTCCCTCCATCTACCCTCCAACCCCAGCCTCCATCCACTCTCAGAGAGGATAAGCACATTGCTTTGGGGAAGGTCCAAGGACAGGATGGTCCCTTCCTTATGAGCACTGGTAGAGGTAAAAGGTCTCTCTAGTGGCTGCTGCACTGCTTCTCTGATCTCTCAGCTTTCCCCCCTAATAGCTGACTCTGGGTTTTTATTATTAAGAACAATTAGAATTCATGCTGCTCCAATCCCTGAATGCCTGTTCTAGTTTCCCAAAGCCACTATAGCAAATAACTTAAAACTATGCAGGTTTGTTATCTTACAGATACAAACAAAGGTCAGATACGCAAACTAAGGCTCACTAAGCTGAAGTAGAGATGTTAACAAGTCCATAGACGGTAGGGAAACATCTGCTTTCTGACCTTGTCCAGCTTCTAGAGGCTTTGCCATGACTTGGTTTGTGGTCCCTTCTCTTAAAAGAACCTTCGAAGCCAAGGATGCTCAGTGGAGTTTTTCTTATATCGTGTCATTATGATGACCCTCTCCTCTTTGTTCTTGTGAGGCTCCCTTCAATTATATTAGATACATTTCATGTCCTAGAATGTTCTTCACTACAGAGTCCTTAATTGAATCACACCTGCAAAGTTCCTCTTAGATATGCATGTGCTCACATGTTCCAGTGGTTAGTAGACCCATTTGGGGGATCCTATAGTCTGCATACTGTGCTGTAGCCTTTCATGAGGATGGGTACCTTCACCTTAGTAGAAGAGAGTATGGAAGTCCGCCAGACTCACACGATCTGCCTGCCTGCCTCATGTTCCGTGCCCTTCCTAGACTCATTATGTTACTGAACATGAGATGGAATCTTCCGTAACATCAGGCACCACAAAGAAGCTTTTTAATGCCTGGAAAACCTCTAAATGTCCAGTAGATTGGATTCTGTATAGAGCAAGGCTGCCATGGTGAGCTTCTAAAGTTGCTCCTTAACCCCCTACCTTTTCTCTTGGCTAATGAGTCCAGGTGAGGAAATTGTGGCTGGCCATTGGCAACTTTACTGAGCATTTAATGCCAGGGTTGAGAATAGCTCACCAAGCCTGCTATTGACCTTTACTGTGCACACTAAGAAATTAATTAATTGAAGTAGAAATTATTTCTCTCTGCTCTGATGTCAATTAAATGGCATAGTTATACATTCAGGTGAGATTACATATTTCTATTTGTTGTTCTTTAATTAAAGTTGGTTTGGCAAAGGTTGAAGTTTTAATTAATGCTGGGCATTATCATGTTAAGTTCAATTTAAACATAATCTGAGGTTGTTTTTCTCCCTGAATTAGTTTTCCCTAAAATAGTATTCTAGTTTCATTGTGAAGCCTTCATTTAACCTCAGGAAGTTTGCTGTTGGTTGTTGCTGTGTTTAACTCTTTCAGGGAGAAGCAAGGTTGGTCTAGCCATGAGCAAAGGTGGAAGGTCTTACTGAGAGGACTCTTTCAAGGATGATCATGGAGGAAGACAGCAAGTGGATGACTACTACATGATTACAGGGAATGTGTATCAGTCACCTTTTGTGGCTGTGATAAACAACGCAGCCAAGATCAGCTTCTAGAAGGAAGTGTTCGTTTTGGCTTACAGTTCTAGAGGGAGCGTCCGTAATGGTGGGGGAGGCACGGCAGCAGGTGGCTGAAGCAGGGAACTGAGACATCACATCCTCAACTACAGGCAGGAAGCAGAAAAGTGGAAGCAGGACAAGGCTTTACATTTGCGTAGCCGCCCCCTACGATGTACTTGGTCCAGCAAGCCTTCACATCCTAAAAGTTCTGTAACCTCCCCAAACAGCACCACCAGCTGGGGGACAAAGTGTTCAAATACCCAAATCTGTGGGGACATTTCTCAATCAAGCTACTGTGGGAGGTTAAAAGGAAGTTTACTTATGCTCCTGGCTAAGAAAGAACAATGCATTTGGTCTTGTCTACAAAAGAGTAGTGTTTTTGAGGTTCTGAAAATAAGCATTTACTTAAGAAGTTGCCTTATTTGTAGAATGTTTTGTAACTTAAGAATTTGATGTCCATTTCTTTCTGGTCTTTCTGATGGCGACTAGTGTCACCCAGTTTTGTTTCTCTTCTTTCTTGCTTCTGCTGTGTTCTCTTAAACCTGCCCAGGATCAGGGAACTGAAGAGCAATGAAGGTGGAAAGGGACGTACTATTAGCTTCCAGTTCTGAATAGACAAGAAACTCCAGTTGTAGGCCATATTCTGTGCAGATTCCACTGACATGGAGTTGGTTCAGGAAAGGGCATGCATTGTAGCTGCATGTGGCAGAGGATGAGCTTGAGTGATGCATGCCCCTGAGATAACCCAGTTCTTACAAAATTTATTCAGACAAACTCAGCATCAGGACAGAATTCCTTGAAATTAGCAATAAATAAATGAATATGACAGCCTGAGATATACTCCTCTGTTCAGCTTCTGGCTGCTTAAATATAAGCATCCCTGTGATTCGCTCAACTCACAGAGGCATTAGAGAAATGGGGCACTTTTGGGCATCACTTGATGCTCATGTCAGGGATATAAAAATGATCACTTGTAAGGCTTCATGATTAAGACTAAAGGTAAGGAACTGGTGCAGATATTTGAGTCAGAAAGATCTTGAGAGGAGAGTAAGGGTATCATTCTGTCCAGGACAAATTTGATAGGAATTATGGTCACCATTGTTGTTTACTTCACAGAACTCAAGCTGGTTACAACCTTGGCTTAAGGCAAATACCACTTCATAGTCTGAAGCCTTCATTTAAAATGAGGTAATCATGCCAATATTGTTGGGAAGTGAGCAGAGCTTATGCCTGAAGTGTTTGACATGCATACTCAGAGAGTAGATATGTGTTACTCTTCCTGCTATTGCTATTGTTATAGGAGGAAAACAGTGTCCATTGGGTTAATGACTGATCTGGACATGTGCTGTTGCAGTTATGGAACTGAGTGGGGGAGCAGCTTGCCATGACATGAGGCAGGATTAAAAGAGCAAGCAAGATAGTATTAAGTGAACATTGTGACTTTCAAAGGCAAACGGAATGCAGAGAGAGTAGTTAAGGAGGCGGGGAAGAGCAGGCCTTCCATGAAGTAAATGTTGAGTTTCATTGCTCTTGGGAGATAGTCTAAGGGTGAGATTAGGGAACAAAGGCTATCATAGGGAAAACATGGGGCAAGAGAAGGTGAGACCCGACAGCTCACCACTGGGGCATGAGCTGCTGGAACTGCAGAGTTACCAGGCTGCAGAAACTCAAGCAGGGTAACTTTGGCGAGGGCATCCACTGCCTGGGCCCAGCCCCATGTGGAGGCCCAACTCTGGCCTGGAGAGCTGGTCAACTAGCATGGGGACTGCAGTTAGCCTACTCTGGCTGGAGCTTGCATCTCCTGCTAAGAGATTGGTGGCCAGTCTCCAATTTAATACTGCTTCTGCTTTAATATTATTTTAAGTCTCTTCTGTGACCTTACTGTTTTTTTGTTTTGTTTTGTTTTTTTTCTACCTTGAGTTTTACATTATCCCAATTAAAGCATCTAAACACTGCCTGGAACATGCGCACAATTTAATTGGTTCAATAAACAGGGACACTTCAGGATGTGAACGACTTTTTAATTTATTCTTTACTGGGAAACTCGCAGGGGAATTTATGTTCACAACTTAGCTCCTCTTGGAAAGGGTTTGAGAATTGAGCATCTAATTGTAAGTAAGCATTTGGGACAAAGGAGATTGACAAATCAACCTCTGCTCTTTAGTGACTTAAGAAAAATTCTTTGCAGATAACTACATGAAAGATTGATTTTAGCCACAATCCAGTTGGTCAAGGGGATTATGTTGCTCGTTTCTCTCTGGCATTTAAGATATCAAACTGATATTAGGCTTTCTGCAAAAGCCTATTCAATAAATAAAAAAGTGTATTAAGTTCCAAAATCTTTCTACTGAAAGCTGATATACCATTGCTGTTTTGTTTCAGTGCTAAGGTAAGCTTGAGTGATGTAGGTGCCGGACACAAAGTAAAGCACTTCGTTGATCCTTCCATGTTTGGACAGAAAGAGACAGCAACATGCCTACTTGCTATAAACACTGCTGTTTTCCTGTCTCTGCTTGCAGGTGGTCTGAAGTGTCCTGTTTGCAACTTTGTGTATGGTACCAAATGGGAGTTCAACAGGCACTTGAAGAACAAACATGGCTTGAAGGTAGTGGAAATTGATGAAGACCCCAAATTGGAGGTAACACTTTAAGTGTAGTATGATCTCAACATGTTGAAACACACATGGCAAGTCAGGTGAGCCCAGGTGCTGGGCATAGTCTGCCTGGAGAGCACTGGATGTGTTCCTTGGAAATCTGCAGCCATTTCAGGTCATGGCTCTGGGTCCCTCTGAGTGAGACCTGAGCCACTTATCTGAATCTCATTCCAAGCTATTTGAGCTTTTCTGGGAATGTTGTCTTGGCTTCTCCAGCTCATAAACCTTCATTTAGACGTTGCTCTCAACAGAGTAGAAGGCAAATGTTCTGTTGCTGTCTTCTCTGAGAGAACTAGAAAGACTTCCCCGTCTTTATTTATTTCCTGACTCCAGGTTCTTCTTTTCCTCTACCAAATGCTCCTAGTCCTACCCACTGATTGTTTCCCTAAAAATTTGCATCTGTCACCATTCCCAGAGCCAACGGCTACCAGATGCCACTATCATGGACAGATTGCAGTCACTCAAGACAGGGCTTCTCAAGCTCAGCACTATTGATGTTTTGATCTACATAATTCTTTGTTGTGGAGGATCTGTCTGGACCCTATAGGAAGTTTAGCAACATTTCTGGCATTTTCCTACCAGGTACCAGTAACATCACCCTGCCTCTCTGGACCTCACTGAGACAGCCAGCAGCTGTTTCCAGACACTGCCAAAGTTCATCCCTCTCTGGCAGTCACAGTCACCCCCAGCTGACTTGTGGACTCACAGGGTACCTACTTATAACCGGTCAGCAGTAAGGTCTTTGAAACAACTCATAGCACATAAAAATAATGAAACACTATGGCAGTGTAGAGATTACTTTGAAATATAAGGAAATCGTGGCTCTATAGAAGAACGTATGCTTATATAGCTCACCATGAACTTGGGGAAGAATGGAATGATCACCTTCATAGATGCAAAAAGGCTTTCAACAGAAAGCATTGTTCACCTGTTATACAACTTCAGTAGAGCTTAGTGGGTGCTCCTTAAGATGACAAAAATGTATGTGTCTTGGCCATAAGCCAGTGTCTTATTTCATTTGGAAATACTAGAAGGTTTCCACTAAAGTCAGAAACAAGTAACTATGGAAACAGTGTGTTGCTGGATACCTTAAAGCCAGAGACAAAGAACTGATGAGTGCTACAATCTGGTGGACTATGCTTAATCTCTGAAACTGTTTCCTGTGTGTGTTTTAATTGAGCAAGTGTGGGAACATTCTGTGTATAAAGGGAATTGTGAGTTTACTCTTGGAAGAAGATCTTACAATAAGCAGAGGCCAAAGCTAGATGGAGCCTTAGTGCCAACTTCGAGTCAAAGAATTACTAGGAATTCATGTGGCTTACTGTTGTTGTTATTATCATCATCTATATGATGAAAATCCCTAATTAAAACAAAAACTCAGAATCCTCAATGCTGTAAATTCTAAAAGCTTTTGATATCAATATACCACCCACATGTGGAAAATTCCACATCTGACCTCATTTGGAATACTTGTGGAGGAAACAATGGTTCTCATTTGCTTCAAAGCCATCAGGGGTAGAGCCACAGCAAGATGGCACAGTGTGTAATTCATGTTCTGTATAAGCCTGGTGGTTTGAGTTTGATCCCTGGCACCCAGACAAAAATGGAAGGAAAGAACCAACTTTGCTAAATTGTCCTCTGACCTCAAAATGTACACTATGGCCTGCACATGCACACACACTCACACACAAATCCAAGAGCATGTCATGGAGGATGTGGGACCATAGATGGCACAACTGATCATGAGTTGAAAATTGTTTAAATCAGGTGATTGGGTGACAGGTTTGAGATGACAAGACACATACGTTTTTGTCATCTTACAATACCGCTCTCTTTACTTCTGTATGTATTTGAAACTTTTTATAATTAAGACTAAAAAAGGGTGAAGTTTGAAGGGACAGAGCTTGAACTTGTCTCTGTGTCTATAAGCCATTTGCCCTTGAGCCCTTGTTGACTGTGGCAGCCTTAGTGTTCTTGCCATACAGTAGGCTGGTAGACTGGAAAGCTGAAGGAGGGAACACCATGTACAGTGCTGGAGCTTGTGTGTGGCACATAAGCCCTTTGTGTTGTTGGTGATGGCAGCCTCGGTGTCCTATAGGTGGTGCCATGATTATTCTCCTCAACTCCTAAGTTCACACTACAGAAATTGTTGTCTAAAGAAACAGACATTGGAATAGTGACTCCTGACAGAAAATCCTCCCATCTCAGTCAGTACTTCCAGCAGGTTCTAGAACTATTAGCAGAGCTATGGCCCTCATGAAATACTACACACAAAAATATGCCCTTGCCTGTCTAAGTTAGGCAGTTAAGCAGTGAGGAAGTTGGGCACAGTGTGGCCACCAGTAGAATAGCAAGCACACTGACTTCCTGGCAGTTTGAGTTGTCACTTAGAAGAGGCATTACTGAATGTCATTGTTACCTGCGTTCCCCAGAAGAATAGCTCTTTCACAAGCTAAGGCCCCTGGGTCCATAGTTGACTAGTATACTGCTTAGTGCAACTCAAAAGGGGAAATGTTCTTTTTATCAATTTCTACATTGATTGGATATTTACTAGGTGTCTCCTTTGTGTCAGGCAGGTATAATCTGAGTTTGGCCAGTTGGCTGTGGAAGGACAATTACTTGTTACTCTGAAACTCTGTGTCAGTGACTGATGGATATTGATAGAATATAATGTTGACTATTCTATAAATTTTGTCCAAAAACCACCTTTTGTTCTTTATTGGTGAGATTCATGGCCCACACCTTATGGTATTGGCTGTGTTCCTTCTCAGAAAGAGATCTTTATTCTCATTCTGTAACTATATGCTTTCTCTGTTTCTCCCCTTGAGGTAGAAGATACCTTTGAACATCACTTCAGCCCCTCCTCCCCTCACATAGTCTGATATTGCAGAATATGACCCTCTACATTCTATGTGTAATAAATTGATGGTCATGTCAATAGCTATGGTTCGGTGGGCTCCTATTGTGTGGTAGGACCTGTGCGTACTTTACATGCTAAGGAACAATGCATTTTCTCCCTACTTTCTCCCATGGCTATTCCTTTGCCTCTGTTAGCTGCATGGCCAGAGACCTCAGTGTAAGGGACAGATAAAAGACGGTGTTAGGAGCACTGGGAGGAGCCTGTAGAATCATATATTCAATTATGTTCATTATGAACAGTATGCTTCGTTTTGTATCATGAGCATGGGGAGAAACAAGCTTCAATTCAAAGTAGCCTTATGACGTCTTGACCCTTGAAATAAAATGTTTTCTCTGGGAAAGGCATTTATTGGAGCAGATGGCTTTTCAGGAGAGCTATGCCAGTGACGTGTGGAGCGCTGTTCTCCTGTTTGTGTTTATTCTCATTCTGGAATTTGGGGTTTGCTGCTAATTTTTTGGAAGGATGCTGAGATGATGATGTTTTTATTTAGCCAGCAACAGAGACTCCTGAGGAGCCCTCCACCCAATACCTCTACATCACTGAAGCTGAAGAAGATGTTCAGGGGACACAGGCAGCAGTGGCAGCGCTTCAAGACCTGAGATACACCTCTGAGAATGGTGAGGGCACCCCGACTTCCTTCTCACTTCAGTGCTGCTCTTTCCATAGGAAACAAACCGGGATGTCTGTCTTTAAATTCTTCAGAATGCACCCAGCCACAGTGGGGCCCGTGTGGATCACACTTATTTCCAGAGCAGTTTTCTGTGGAGACAACCTTGACATTCTTACTTAAAGGTGGCTGTCCACTGCACATAGTGGTGAGAGTCCTCCATTTAGGTAGCAGAGTTGGAGTCTGGTTCTCCTGACTTTCCTTGGGCAGTTTCTGCCACTGCCTCATGTTTCCTCACGGCCATCTATTCCATGGGCATTATCCCCGGGGCCAGAGTGTATAGACAAGTGACGGCAGTGGGTGACTAGGATGTGATATACTGGTGGGTCACCCCAGGAATACTAATATACATCTGTGTGTTCAGGATCACTTGTCTGTCTCCATTCTTCCCAAAAAGCCAGATCATGTTTTTAAATCAAATGATAATTTTGAATTTTTTGATCAGTTTACAAACTGAACACTGACCTGACCTTGGAAGCAGTTTTCCCAAAGCTCTGGGAATGCCAGCGCACATGCATATCAGAGACTGAATCAAGCAAGCAAGATTAATGGGAAAGCATTGAGAACAAATGATAATAGGAGATACGAGGAGAAAACTGCTCCTGTCATGACTTGAAATCCTTCATTTCCACTCTTAAGAAAGCTCCATCCAAACTCTCATGGGCATCCATTTCCAAACAGTTAACTGCCGTCATGCTAGAGGGAACCAGGGCCAGAGTTCTAGAGGCAAGGCCACACTGCGAGGCAAGACTCCAGCACTGAGTCCTTATTTCAATTTGGGTTTCTGTTTCAATGGTCAGTGATGTCTTCACCTCCCATGAGCATATGGCTAGTTGTCCACCAGTGTGTTCCCACGGAGGGTCCATGAGCACATGCTCACTTGCCCGCCAGTGTCTTTCTGTAGAGAGTCCATGAGCATGTTCCCATTTCCCCACTAGTGTTTATTTCCTTAAAGAGTCCATGAGCACATCCCCATGTGTCCACCAGTGCCTTCCCACGGAACCTCAGATACTGTTCCATCTCTGTCACTCAACAGCCCAGACCTCCTGCTTTACCTCCTGGCTGCCTAGTTGTCTTGCTTCTTGCCCCTAGGTTGTGTTGTTGTCTAGGCTAGAACCTGCATGTATCAGTAGAGGCTGCATTTCTCACTTGTGCTCCAGTTTAGCCTGGGTGCAGTCCCTTCGTGGAATTCTTGCCTAGCTCACCCCCACCTTCAGTCCTTAGATCGGTTGCCATTTATTAGAATTCCACCAAACTTGTCTTTACTGTCCCCTAACTGCCCTGCAATACCATGTGTTATGATGGTTTGCTCACACATGGGTCTCAGCAGCCCATCAGCCCAGGAAGGATGAGTAGGGGGCTGGGATTACACTTCATCTGTATTCCCAGTGGGAACCACAGCTCCTGGCTGACTAATAGTTGGGCTGGATAATGATCAGGGAGGGAGGGAGTGGAGAAGGAATGAAAATCTAACCTCAGTGACTCACCAAAGTAAACATTTTAGTCTTCGGGATTTAGAGTGTTAGCTGCAAGGCGTATCTGAATCATCTCCAGGTACAGGTGTATTGTGGGAAAGGGGGAATGCTCTTGGTATATTGTGAATATACGTAGGTCACTCCCTCCATCTCAGGCCATGTTCTACCCACTACACTGATCATGTCAAAGTCTCTTTCTCCAGTCTCTTATTGGTTGATTCATGTTGGCTCATAGCCTGCATTGGCCAAGACTTCACGACATGATGAAGCACAGAGACCAAACAGTAATTTCCCTTGTCGTGAATTAGTGATCTGGGTTAGGGAGTGCTCAGGAGGATTACAGATGGGTAGCAGATGGTGAGAGAGACCAGGAAGGGTGTGCCAAGCTGCTGCCCTGATGGTGTGGGCCCCTGTCTTTTGACAAGATTAAAATGAAAGCAGGCTTAAATTGGCTTGTAGTTCACAAGCCCACTGGCTGGATAAGTGGGACATTCTAGGGTATTCTGCCTGCCACTTGGCATGCTTTCACTGCACATCTACCATGCCCTCAGGAGAAACCTCTTCTGCATTTGAACATGTCAGCTGGTAATCCTCAGTTCTGACATGGAAGGGCAGTTTGTGTAACCACATCAAGATTCAGTTCAACTGGGCTTTAGTTCCATGTTTGTGATGCCATCACATCAATGACCTGAGGCAAATCTCTGCTTTTTGTGCCCAAGTGACTTATACATCAAAGAAAACAACAAGTATCATATCATCATGCCATTGCTTATGGTTCCAGGCAGGCCTTGAGAGGCTCTTATAGAAAATGTTTAATAAATTAAAAGGCACCAAACAAGTTATTTCTCTTGTCTGAGTAAGTGATTTCTGAGAACCCATGAACTATTTGGACTAGGTGTCACTCCATCGTCTTCACATCTAGGGCCCAGTTTGCATTGCTATTCAGTGCCGAGAGCTTATTGATGTCCTGTTACTTCTTTCCCATAGGTGATCGACTTGACCCTACAGCTGTGAACATCCTGCAGCAGATCATTGAACTGGGTTCAGAGACCCATGATGCCACTGCTGTGGCCTCAGTGGTTGCTATGGCGCCTGGGACAGTAACTGTTGTGAAACAGGTGAGGTTCCTCTGCCCAGAAGGATTTGTCTCCTCAAGCCACTGCCCGTCTTCCCTGTTTTGTTTTCAGAACTTTGCCTTGCCTAGCGTAGAATTTGAAATGAACTTGGTCTTGTCTCTGTGGATTATTATGGGGTTGTTTTTCAGTGACTCTGTTTGTGCAGATGTGTTGGAGAAAGGTTAGTATATTTTAGAAACACCGAGGAGACTCTCAATTTCTTTTCAGAGAATCATAGAATGCAAATAAGCATAATGAGAACCTACCAGGAAGGAAACTAGTAAACTAGTAGGAAGTGTGGGGATAGCCAGAGATGCCCAGAAGTATTTCCTCACAGACTGTCCTTTTAAAAGAAATGTCATGGCTTTAGATCCATACAGGAGAGGAAGAAAATGATGAGTTTGGAAAGAAAGGTTTTTCTACCAAATTGTTATGGTTTCTGATTCATTTCCTCCTCTGACCTGAGTAGTCTTCTTCACCAGTCTGTTAGGATATACCGCATGACCGCATGTGATAACCCTGACCTCAATAGTCTTTACCAGTCTGTTAGAATATACCGCATGACCGCATGTGATAACGCTGACCTCAGTAGTCTTCACCAGTCTGTTAGAATATACCGCATGACCGCACGTGATAACGCTGACCTCAGTAGTCTTCACCAGTCTGTTAGAATATACTGCATGACCGCATGTGATAACGCTGACCTCAGTAGTCTTTACCAGTCTGTTAGAATATACCGCGTGACCGCATGTGATAACCTGAGTTTCGTTTGTCTGCTCATCCCTATCTCTTTACTACTGCTTCAGGTTTTGAAAAAGTTAAATTATGCTGTGGGACAATGCTCTGTACCCTGTCAATTGTATTTTTAATAAAATGCTGATTGGCCAGTAGCGAGGCAGGGAGTATAGGTGGGGCAACCAGGCAGGAAGTAGAGGTGGAGCAAGGAGAACAGGAGAATTCTGGGAAGAGGAAAACGTCAGTCTGCAGTTATCACCCAGAGAGGAAGCCAGACACAGATCAAGCAAGATGTGACTGCCTCACCAAAAAAGGTACCAAGCCACGTGGCTAACGCAGACAAGAATTATGGGCTAATATAAGTTATAAGAGTNAGGCAGGAAGTAGAGGTGGAGCAAGGAGAACAGGAGAATTCTGGGAAGAGGAAAACGTCAGTCTGCAGTTATCACCCAGAGAGGAAGCCAGACACAGATCAAGCAAGATGTGACTGCCTCACCAAAAAAGGTACCAAGCCACGTGGCTAACGCAGACAAGAATTATGGGCTAATATAAGTTATAAGAGTTAATAAGAAGCCTGATWTACTGGGCCAATCATTTTATAGTTAATGTAGACCTCTGTGTGATTTCTTAGGGACTTAATGACTGTGGGAACCGGGCAGGACAGAAATCTCAGTCAACAAAACTAGTTCACACAGCTATTTTAAAGGCAGAAAACAAAGCCAGTAAGCACACCAGAACCAGGAAACTATATACTTCAAGTCCATGAAGACAGTTTAAATATAGATTATAAAGGTTTGTATGGCTATGTTCTTTTATGAATCACTGGGTATTTATTGAGTACTTGCTGTTGTCAGTGAGTTTTGTGGTGCTGGAGTTCCAGGAAGGAACCAGGGCCTGCCTTCGAGGTGTCTACTCTCTGTGGAAAGGAATTAGACAGGAATAAAGCAGTATGCTACGGAGAATGCAAAATGGTGAACAAACAGAGCCGATGTTTACAGCATGGGGCTGAAGGCTCTTGGGACAAAGGGTTGTTGGGGGAAGATGTCTCTGAAATTTCAGGAGAAACTTGAAAGACATGTGGGCTACTAGTGTTATCCAAGCTTTGCTGTGAAGTTAGTACTGAGAAATAAGAACGAAACATGAGACATTTAACTTCAAGGGGAAAAAATAAGTTTTCTTTGCACAACCAAAGACAGTTATTAGACTGGCTCTTATGTATGCTCTCCTGAATCATATGTCCTGGCTACCCACCTTTGAAGTTAAGAGTGGAGATCTCGCTGTTGTTTCTACGACTGTACTCAATGGTTTCTCAGTGTATGAGGTGAAGCATGAAAAGTTCACACCATGAAAATCTCTGGGGCAATAGGAACTTTTGGTTTAACATGGATTTCTTGATCCTTAGACAAGACTTGCCCTGTAGTGGAGTATTTGAATTGAGTGTCTGAAGCTCTCCAGGTCTTGGACAGAAGTTGGATACCAGAAAGAAGGATGCTGAAGTCTGCAGTGCCCTGATTGAAAATATACATCCCAGCTTCCTACTTGGCATTTGCTAGGTTGCGGACTTCAGGTTGTCTTCCGTATCTTCTGGAACTCTTCATTTGTGTCCTGATATGTGGAATCTTTGGAATCTTGAAAAAGATCTGGCACTTACTGGAACAGAGTCTAACTAGGGCAGGATTGGGAGGGCTTTGCTTGGTTCACACCTGTAAATGTCAGAGAATTCAGAAGATGTAACTTATTGTCATCTATATATTCTTTTTATGAAGAATATTGATTGGCTGCTACTCTAAATGTGGTTTATTGGGTGTTACAGTCAGTGCTGCCATACACTGTGAGTTTGGAGTCCTGCTTAAGTATGCTTCTCTGTATCAGACTGGCAGTACAACAGAGAACAAGGCAGATCAGCATCAGTACAACCTGTGTAAGCAGGTACAGATGTTCACAGGAGGAGGAAACAGTGGTACCCCTGACGGAGCCTTCTTTCTTACTTCAACCCGGAGCTGCAAGTGGAACTGTGAACATAATCATGAGGGACTCCATTTGGAAATGTTCCCAAGTGTGTGTGTGTAGCACAGTCATCATCTCATGCGCCTGCCTGAGCCTCCCTTTCAGTAACTGTAACACATAATGAATAGAAGAATAAAGAATAGGGGATGGGTGGGTGGGTGGATGGATGGATGGATGGATGGATGGATGGATGG
>LOJH01002309.1:8117-30180 GCA_001685095.1 Ellobius talpinus | reverse complement strand
TGAGAATTGCCTATTCCTTCCTTTTTCTAAGCCCCAGTTTTCCTACTGTTGTCCCCTGCAAGCTGCAGAATCCCACTTGAGTTTTGATACTGTCATTCATTGCAGTTTGCTTGATACCTCTTTCCTGTTCCTCATCCTCTCTTCCCTTCTGTAGAACTGATTCCCACCTTGAGACTTGTGTATCAGATGTAAACATGTAGGATGTAGGTGTGTCCTGACCTCTTTGTGGCAGTGATCTTTCAGTATGCCCTTAGTGGGCCTCTTAATCTACAAGGTGCTGTCCTCTAGAGCTGGAGAATGTGAGTGATCCTACTTCTTTGTTAGGTGACATTGTCGATTCTAAAGAAGGAAGCTTGACCAGTGAGGCCTAATCAGATCTAGGATCCATAAAGCACAGAACATCTCCACTTAGTGACAGCCACCTGTACCATTTGACTCAAGGGGTCCGGGATTATTTTAAGCTACTACGTTTGTGTTAATTTTTTAGGCAGTATAGATGATGGATACAGTCACTGAATAGTCAAATGAGAACCAAATACCCCATGCTAACATCAGACCTACATGCAGTATTCTGTCATTTAGGGCCATGGTCAGAGAATGACCTGCAGGCATTTGTGGACCTTTTGCTTCTCCAGGAAGGGCTTCAGGCTGGAAGAGCCCTCAGTTTGCTCTCTGTTCCTATCCCCAAACTGACTAGGGAGAAGGATAGTGGCAGTGACTACTCCCTGCAAGAAGACCTACCCTGCAAGAAGCTCGCCTCCCTTTCTAGGCAGTAGTGAAGTGTGGGAAGGCAGCAGGACCCTCTTCCCCTCCCAGTTCTTAGAGACTTTGTCTAAACCATAACCGAGTATGGTTTTGTGCATGCTTAGTTCTTATCACACTGAAGATCTATAAGGGTAGGTGGAGGTTTGGTCTCCTAGGTGTCCCTGGGCTGTCAAGCACCAGACTCGGGGCCAAGTGCGTTTCACAGGCATCATGAATATTTGTGGTCGTGAATGTGAGCTCAGACCCAATGGTACTTAGCTAACAGGGCTGTAGTACCTTTGCTGAGCAGTCTTAGCATCTCCAGGCAGGCTATGGGCGCCATGCTGTGTGGAAAGAACAAAGGTAATACCTCTCACAAAGTATGTGACATAGGTGTCAACCTAGGGTGTCTCCCTTGGCACAACCATCTGTGTAATAAACCTAGATGGGAGATATAAAATGCCTGACTCGAACCTCAGATCTGTCACTTCATAGCCCGTGACCTTGGACAGAGTACTTCTTATTAAACTTCAGTTTCCTTCTTTATAATATGTTAAAATAATAGAATCTCCCCAGTGGGGCCATTGAATAGATTATGCAAATGAAACATTTGGCCCTGTGCTAGCTAGTATATGTTAAGACTGCAGTATCTTAGCTCTTGGCACTACAGACACAGCATAACTCCTTAACTCCTTACTATTCGGACAGAGTTCTACTGTGAATGTTTCTTTTTAGATGATTCTATTCAGCAGGCAGCAAGATTATCTATGCTCCATACTGGGAGTCCCAGATAAAATGGTAAAAAGGATACTTTTTCCCTTTTATCTTTTTTGGTACAAGATATTGAACCCCGACCTTGCCCAGGCTGGGCAAGTGCACTCTCATGGAACTACCTCTCCAGTCCTACCTCTTTCCTAGGAGAGCTTGTTGTGTGGCTCATTCTGGAAGATAAACAATTACATCACCTAAATTAACACATGCATGTGGGATTCTGTACAATCTCATGCTGAGTCAATTTGAGTTATTTCTACAAAATCAGGTCTCCTTGAGAGAGGCCATTATAGAATAAATGTTTGTATCTCTCAGAATGCATATGTTACACTTTAACCCCAAATGTGATTGTGGCATTAGAAAGTACGGCTTTGGGAAGAGACCAGGTCATAGAGTTGGAACAATAATGAATGGGATAAATGCCATTAAATGAGGCCCTGAAACTAGTTTACACTCCTTCACCCATAAGATTACATGAAGTCAGTGCTACGTGGTTCTAGGGTCCTCCCTAGATAGACCCCAGCCATATTGGGACCTTGATACCAAATTTCATTGTCTGTTCTCTAAGAACTAAGAAAACTATACTCCTGCTGTTCATAAGCCACTTGGTCTAATATGCTTTGTTACAGCAGGCCAAGCTAATAAAGAGGTTGATTTGATATGACTGTGATCCTGAGGGGTGTAAACCAAAGTTAAAAGGAGTGGGTATGGGAATACAAGCAAAGAGGCACAATGATCTGAGAGAGCATTGCTCTCTAATAGCAATAGCCAAGAGGTAAGCCTGTGCATTTGGTGATTGGGAGCCAAAAATCAACTCTTTCTTGAGTTGCTCTTAGCCATGGCATTTTATCACAGCAACAGAAAAATAGCTGATACACCTGCTGACAGAGAAGCATCTTCAGAGTGTCAAACAAAATTCACAGTCTTGGCCAAGGCCGTGTTCCAACCCCGACCCAGAAAACGGTGGGCAATGAGACAGGACAGAGTTTCAAAGACTCTTGGGTGACTGGACATTTAGGGTGGAGATCTTTTCTCTTGAGGAATGTGCAGAGATATAGGAAACCATTGCTAAGGGTTGCTATTAGAGGCAGAGACTTCCTGGGCTCTGTGTATGGAAGAGCCCCATGAGAGGAGCCTGGCTGTGATGTGCACTCTTGAATGTACTGAGCAGAAAGGACAGCAAAATGGCAGGTTTGGTAAGATTCTCTACATATGAGAAGATGATCAGATAACAAAAGCCACAAGCCTGTCCCCCTGACTGTGACCACTCTACCATCTGTTTCAGTGGGGCCTTTAAGAGATCTCTCTGGTGCCCTCTACTAGCACAGTTCAGTATTTATTGGGCACACACTGTGAAGCAGGTACCTATAAGAAAGGCGTGTGCCAAGTGTGCAGGGTTGGTTCATGTGTTGGAAGCCTATTTTGGGGATCAGACCAGGTGAGGCTCTTTCTCCTGAAGGAGTGGCACCTCTCAGTAACTGTGCGTCCTGTTCTTCACTTCCTCTCTCTGAAACACCATGCTGCTATCCCCATTGCATATAGTTTATAAGACATGGAGCTCCTTCCCCTCCACCCCCCAGGCAAGTGATTGTTCAGGGCAGACTAAATGGGACTTGGAGCCCTAAAGCATAGAGAAGGGTGAGATGTCCAATTAATGAAACTTCCGTTTGCTCTGCAGTAAGTTGATCTGTTCAATATGGAAACAGTCTTTATCTTGTGAGTCAGAGGCCAGGAAGAAGCCTGCTTACCATGTTTCTCTTCCTTTCAGCAAACTCTCAAAAGACAATTGGCCCTTCCCCTTCTGATTGGGTCAGGAAACCTGAGTACACAAGCTTATGTAAGCACATGGCATACTCTGCATCAGAGCTGCCTGCCCTGTGCTTCACAGACAGGGTACAATTGTGCTTCTGTGCTCACCCTGAGGTCCAGCATCTCAGACCTTGGAGGTTGCTGTAGCGACTGGGAACAGATGTTAGTGAGCAGCTGGGCCAACTTGTCTTGGGAGTATGTCTGAGATGTGTGTTCCCAGAAAAGAGAACTACCAGCTGCCTGCGTACAATCGAGAAAAATGGCAGGCAGAGGAGGTGATGTGCCATCTCCCCCCGATCTATGGTTGCCTGGTGCAGGGTGAGTCATGACCTTCCCCCATCCTTGCCCCCCTTCTTTTTTTTATGATACATGGCATCAGTACTATAACCATGCTTTTGGATTTTAATGTGAGTATGGAGTTGATACCAAGAAACAACAAATATATAACAAAACATCATGGAATTGATGTTTACAGCATCCAGTACAACACAACTAAGAAATCCCTCAAGATACTTAAAACTAGGCCTCTCTGAGTCTGGCAACCTACCTAGGCTTTGGGAGTTTTCTCTAAGGCCCTGATGTATATAGCAATAACAGCTGTGTCTCTAATCTCGGGATTATGCACCCCTTCCTTTTTAAAAAGCTTTCAATCTTCGGTGACGCCTAGGATGGCTTCTTCCTGCCTGTGAATATTTTTGGTATTTCTACACATTTCTTGCAGATAGCATCATCCCATTTGGTCTTGGAGTTAGAAATTTATGATATTTTCCCCACAAAGCCCATTCACACATCCTTTCTTTCGCCTCGGCAAGTCTGGATATTGCGTTTATAATTCCTCTGTTTCCAATGCATGGGACTCCACTCCTAAGCCAGGTTGTGATGGGGAATGTGCCGGCTGTGACTCCCTTGAAACAGAAGTACCTGCCTCTCTTCTGAGAGTACAGGGGAAGCATTGATATGGTGATGTAGTATGCCCCTTTCCACAGCCAAACTGTAAATGGTCTATGCCACATACTGCAGGCTTCTTCCTCATTCTCACTGTTTGGTTATGTTGGGTTCTGTCTGGGAAATAGCTCTGGCTGTCCTGGGAGTCAGGGTGTTTCGGAGGTTAAGACACCTTAGAAGAGGTGTCTCCTGTGCCTGGTCTCATTAATGGCCTGCCCATGATGAGGGCTCATTATGCTCTGTCGATTGTCTTGAGCATGCTCAGTCCTCCTGCTGACCCTCTCAGTCCTGCGGCCATCTCCCTATCACAGAATTCCCAGCATGTCTTGAGAGCCAGTCCTGAGCAACAGGAGTGCCACAGAGAAGAGAGTAAGTTGTGGCCTTGTTCCTCTGCTGGAGGAACGTAGGTGCCGTGTAGCTGCCTTCCTTATCATGGACACGAATGCTATCTAGAGAAAGCTGTTCTCCAAGGTACGTCTTAATAAAAAGGAACCTGGCTCAGGTTATCTAAAATGGAATTGAAGTGTGAAGGATGCCTGAAGTTGTGATTTCCTGGTAATGGCAGCAACAGTAACAGAGATGATGATAGATGTCTGTCCCTTGAAAGGCATAAATGAGGGTCCCTATCCTGACAAGACCCTCCAACTATGATCCTTGAAGTGAAACCACTTGTCTGCTTGCAGCAGCCAGGGCCCTCAAACTTGGGCAGCATGTACTATAGAGTGCTGTGGTTATGTTTTGTTCAGATGTAAACAAGGTATATGATAAGGCCGTTATCATATACTATAGGCCTTTCCACTCTGTCCTCCTGGGTTCTTTCGTTGTTGGCCCACTAAGTATTTTCATCTTCCTGTAACCATTATTTATGTGCTGTGCTGGATCCAACTTTCCCTGTCTGAAGCCTGGCATTTCCAATGCCCCATCGGAACTGCGCTCAAATGTGTTTTAGTAGACGGTTGATGAGGATGTGGACATGAGCCCCAGGCACAGGTGTGTGGGCAGCTGGTGCCTGGGCGTTATTTGCACAGTGTTCTGAGAGCTCTGGGTAAAGGCGTGCTGCAGATGTGTCCTTTTTATTGTGTTCCCAGCGGCTTTAGCGAGTGCTCCTTTCCATGCCAGCTAGTAAGGGCATTTTTCCTTTCTTCACCGCCACCTCTGTGGGACTCAGCCGTGAGCCACAGCTTTTTCTTCCCTTAATTATCTTTGTTTGTCATATTTCCGCGTCCTTGGCTGTGTCTCTGGGTTGTTTTGGTGTCTCGGGAGGCTGTGGTTGGTGCAGTCTCCAACAGAAGGACATGTGCTCAGGTTGAGACTCAGAATGTGTGTGTGTGTGTGTGTGTGTGTGTGTNCACAGAGCGCGGGGTGGGGGATGGGCGGCACTGTGAGCTGAAGGTCAAGAGCTGCCTTGAGGAAGAAGTACTCTGCAGGCTTCCCATGGACCTTTTTCTGTGGTCTTTCTATTGGACAAGGTGACTCCTCACATTTTTCCCCTGGCCAGTGTTGGGTGCTGAGGATGCAGGGTGGAATGTGCTCAGTCCAGAAGACTGTGCTGTTAAAGGATTCTCCTGGTCCCTGTTGTATGACCTTGAGTCATGAAACACTCTGGCAGAAGAGACTCTCAATGTATTCTTATTAAAGAGACATTAAAATGAGATTGTGCTTCAGTCTAGCCCAAGAAACTGATAGAAGACTCAGGAGAAGGCTATGGCATGGTCCCAACACACTGCTGCCCACTTGGCTCAGTCCTGTGTTATTGTAAGTACCTGAAGTGCTGTGTCCACTAGAAGCACAGGGAGCTGGATGTAGCCTTATCCTGCACTGGATCATCATCCATGACTGTAAGTAGGTAGGGCCCTGCAGGCAGCTTCTCATCTTCCCTGAGCGCCACACCCTCCAAGGCATGGTGCTAAGTTCCTTTGGGTGTTTCTAGGTAATTAGAACAAATGCTGCTGTTTATTTAAGCCAGCATCTACACAGCAAAGGATCACCGTGTTCACCAGACACTACAGTTTTACAGGGAGAACTTGAGGTGGATTATAACACAAAACCCATTCAGGGCCATGGAGGCCTGAGGGAGTGACTTGGGCTGCTTCTTTTTTGAGGACCTGTGAGCAAGAGAGATTTCTAGGACTTTCTTAAAACATGTAAACTTGTGGGAGTGGATTGAAAGTGGGGAAAGGAGCTGAAGAGGGAAAAGGAAAGGCAGATAAGTGAGGAATACAGAAATAGTAAGGTGATGGGAAGGGCCTGGATGACGTAGCATCCTATAAAATCCCCATCCATGCTGCAGAGTGGACCATGAGATGAAGGTAAAGAGACAGGGAAGCTGCTCTCCAGCAGCAATAGAACCACCAAGTGTGGGTCATTAGCTGGCTTCAGTCCTGAGCCTAGAACACTTACAACAGAACACAGGACCTGACTTAGCAATCTGTGTAGTCCTGTGGGCTAAGGTTTTCTATTAAGCTATCTATGCTGCTAATAATTTAGCTGCAAGACATGTTAGATACAGCATTTGAGGAAAATGAAGTTTCCATCTCGGGGTAATGACATTGTGAAAACCATGTTATTTCTGCTGCAGAGAACAATTTTAAGCCTGTGCTAATAGATTAAGCTGCTAGAGTGATCATTTTGAACAAAGAGAATGGTTAGAGCTGTACAACCAACCTCTGTCTGCCTCGGATGGCTAAGGAGCAATAATTCTATCCTATCAGTCTGTGACATGTGATACCCTTAGTCACTGCCATGCTGTGCCAGCCAAGGAAGAAAGAGCTCTAGACTCATTCATACGGACCAGGCCCAGCTTTTGCTACTGGTGAATGGCCCAACTGGATCCCTAGGAGCTTCATGATCCCATTTGTGAAGAGGGGACAGATACTGTGTATGAGCAATCAGGGTGGAACTTGGGAGAGTATTCAATAAAATGCAGACACCTGTTAACTTCTTTGGGAGCGAGGCAAGAAGTACATGGCTCACAGAAATGGCAGAAAAGCCAATGGATCAGGTGACACTTAGAATGCTTGAGGAGCACACACTGAGAAAGGCTCATGAGATCCTTTTGTAAAGCAGTCCCTTTCTCCTAGCACATTATGGAGCCCCTAAGTGTGTGGAGCAGGTGCACCAGCAGGCAGTAGGGAGCCCCATGTTAGCTTGGCCTGTGCTAACCAAACAATGTCTGTGCTAGGACTTCAGTGAAATGCACGATTAGCGTCATCCATCACCTTTTCTGCCGACTTAATCCAACCAAATGTGATGTCCCGTGCTTGAGAATCAGTGGGTGAATATAGGACTGGTTTTGCTGGACAAAATCAACCTGGGGCTGGAAATTGAAGAAAATAAACAAATGGAGAAATAGCTCTCTTAAGTGGACTTTAACCTTCTAAAAGGTAGCAGATAAAATAGACATAAATGTTCAGATTGTAAGAGAGCAAGTTTAGATGGGGTGAGGCCTGACTTCAGCAGCCTCTGCCTTGCTTTGTGAAATAAAAACTCAGTCTATGAGTGGATGGCTAAGGCCCTTAAATCTTAAGAGCTCATCTGCCCTTCTCTCCAGCCTTCACTCTACCTTGCTGTGCATAGCCCTGCATATCACCTGATCTCTCTGTGTCCCTCCCATCCTGCTCGTCACATGGTTCTATCACACTTACCTGGAGCATGCTGTCATTTTTGTATATGTACAGTCCTGAGGACCTTAATGTTTATCACCCATCTCTTCCTTCCTCTGTGTTGTTTACCAACAAGGTAAGGGAAAAGATTTGTAGCATGTTCCCTCCCCTTTCTAAATCTCCCATCAGGTACTGCCTTTCAAAGTGAAAGACAGCAGTATTTACCTCTGCAGTCTTGGTTCCTGGTGCATCTTCGAAAATAAACAAAATGGAAATAAACAGTAAAATAAGGGGAATAAATGTTTTGGTTTATTTGAATAAATACAAATAAAGAAATGGGCTAGTTTTCCCTCAGGATAGCTTTGCAGTTTTGAAAATCAGTCTCAGGCTCCTGCTAGTATCTAACATCACAATGCCCAGATTCCTCCCACAGATGTCTTTTCCCCCGAGTCTTCATGAACTGAACCTGCCCTACTTGTTCTTCCTCATGCAACTTCAGTAATTTAGGGGCTGAGGTAAGACCCTCCAAGCTGGAAAGTCATGAATGGGCAGGTCAGGGAGTAGGAAGCCGCAGTCATGAATGGGCAGGTCAGGGAGTAGGAAGCTGCAGTCATGAATGGGCAGGTCGGAGTAGGAAGCCGCAGTCATGCTGTCAGTTACAAGACAGAAGGAGAATCTGAAGTGTTGTGAGTAGGAGTCTGTGGCTGCCTTAGCTAGTTCCCCTCAACTCATGGGTGTCATTTTCCCTTTCCCAATCTTCCTGGAACCCCCCTACACCTGCACGGGACCCAGAAGTCACCTGTGGTGTGGTCATGATTTATTTTGTGCCACCACTGTCTCATCTCCTTGTGCTGCTATCTTTTCACACATCACAGCACCTGGGGCCCAGTAGGCCATCATTCAACAAATATTGGACACTTACTATGTGCTGTGCATTGACCTTGGATTTTGGGAAGTAGTTGTGACAAGGCAGACACTGTCCCTACCCTCCCATAGTTTATGGTCTACTGGTAACTGTAAAAGTAACAGAGGTTTTAATCAAATGATAGGCAATCAGTACCTTTGATCAGAAGGCATCTAAGAAAATGTTGTTCGGATGGACAGACAGATGGATAAATGGATGAATGGATTACTCAGAAGACAGTAGTAGGTAGTGCCCCCTTTGCAAACAGTTGCCTTTTCTGTCTGCATGACCAAATTCTTAAACTGCTAAGTTACCACTGGGTACTCCACTGAGGCTTTGACTGGCTCTGTCCCTGCAGCGCACAACACCTGTCTGTGCTCTATGCGCTACCATACAGTTCGCGAGCTTCGGGCAAGGGGCTGGAGGTTGAAACACAGAGACAGACAGAGACACAGACCTCTAGTCACTGGTAAGAAGCCCCTTATTCAATAGCGCCACAGAGGCTTATATACCCAAAAGTCAGGTGGGCCAACAGGTGAACTTTATCCTCTGATCCTCAAGGCCAAGGCAACACGTGCTCATGAAGCAGAGCNTGCGCTACCATACAGTTCGCGAGCTTCGGGCAAGGGGCTGGAGGTTGAAACACAGAGACAGACAGAGACACAGACCTCTAGTCACTGGTAAGAAGCCCCTTATTCAATAGCGCCACAGAGGCTTATATACCCAAAAGTCAGGTGGGCCAACAGGTGAACTTTATCCTCTGATCCTCAAGGCCAAGGCAACACGTGCTCATGAAGCAGAGCTGGTAAACAACTTTGACACAGCTTTTAGTAACTCATATCAGAAGGAAAGTAAAGATCTCTAGCAGGGAAGAGCAGCTGGAGGCCAGGACTCCAAATGGTCCCAACATGTCCCCTCCTCAGATTTTTGAGAGCCAAGCCATAAGCTCATGGCCTGGTCTGGAGGAGTGTTTGACTAAGAACTGCATTCAACCGTGCCAACTCTAGGAAGTTGGCATTTTTACTTAGCGTTTTGTTTCTACTTAAAGTACTGGCTGCTCAAGGGCTCGCTGTATGGTAGAGACTATTAAAGGAGTCATATCCATTTTTGGTTTTAATTTTCTTTTCTTTCCTTCTTTTTCCCCGTTTTCTCAGGCCCTATGTGGAAATACGGCCCCATGTTGGAAGGCCAAAATGTACCAAGCTTTTTTCTTTTGGGCCAACAACCAGCTCCTAAATCATGACACAAAGACTTATATTTGAATGCTTGGCCTAGCTTAAGCACATTTCTGGCTAGTTCTTTTAACTTAAATTAACCTGTTTCTCTACCTCTTGCCTTGGGGCATTTTACTTTTCTTTCTTCTATATATCTTACTTTCATTGCTTCTCGTGTCTGCTGGTGGGCTAGCGGCTGCCTGGCTGCTTGCCCTGGGAGGTGTGTCCCTCATTCTGGCCTCCCCTTTCTCTTGTTCTTTTATTCTGTTCGAGCCTATAGTTCCCCTCTGGTTTATTCTATGCCGGCCAGCCTGCCTATCCTTTCTCTGCCCAGCTATTGGCTGTTCAGTTTTTTATTAGACTAATCAGGTGCCTTACACAGGGAAGATAAAAATAGATGTAACACATCTTTTCATAATTAATCACATCCTTATATCATTAAACAAATGCAGCATAAACAAAAGTAGCACACCTTTACATGGTTAGAGTAATAGTCCTTAGAATAAACAAATGTGACACATCTTTACATAGTTAAAATAATACTCTACAACACATGATTCCCTCAGTGATCTCTTGAGATGGGCATGCTGGTCCCTCTTTCACTGAAAGGTAGGCCAAGGCTTGTAGAAGGTCTTGCCTAAACTTCCCAGAAGTGCTGGAGATGACATTCACACCTGCTCAGGGCAGGGCAGGGCACATCCCCTTGCCACTCAGGTCCCAGGAAGGATAGCTATTCCCACATCCTTCATGAGCCAGCGGGCATGCCTATTTTGCAGTCCTTTCCTTATTTGCAGTTTAGGCTCTCAACTCTTCCTATATTTGTCTTCTGTTCCTCTTCTTAAAATAAAGATGGTTGGTATTTCAAATTTCACACAGCCCAGAGCTGATAGTCAGGGATGTGATGTCTTAGCATTGCTAAGAATTTGGCCTCACCTGGACTCTGCCATCTTAAAGCTACCAAGAAAGTCCTGGCTGTAGGAACCAGCTGGTTCTGTCCTCTGTCAGTGTTCCCTGGCCACCCCTGCCCAACTCTGTGGCAGCATGTATCTACTGGCAGGTCTCCAAAGAATGGCCAGACATTCACACTCATGGACAGCCCCTAGGAACTGTAGCATTCAAAGTAGGACTCCCAGAGTGGTAAAGACAGAGAAGGCAGGAAGAACATAGCCACCTTATCAATATCAAATGGATGAGCTTTACATTTGTAGGAGCCCTCTACCCTATACTGGGTGCTTATACACTCAATAACCCCATAGTACCTTGTAACCCCCATGCTTTAGTGATTACGCACCTTGTGGAGGTCAGAGGAGACAGCTTGACTTCAGGATGGGAGTTTGGATTTGGGGTGTGGATTCTTCCATTTGTAACATGGAAAAGACCCTGATCATATCATATATGTCATGGAATGTCATTCTCCTCTTCATGAAGTGCAGCATTGGTGAGAGGATAGCATGCAGCTCCCAGTGCCACCTTTGTGGTCCTGACATCATTGGTGAACCTGTGCCATCTTTCTCTTTCCCTCCCAGGTCACCGATGAGGAGCCCAGTTCCAACCACACCGTCATGATCCAGGAGACTGTGCAGCAGGCCTCCGTGGAGCTAGCCGAGCAGCACCATCTGGTGGTGTCCTCTGATGACGTGGAGGGCATTGAGACAGTGACCGTGTACACACAAGGCGGGGAGGCCTCAGAGTTCATCGTGTATGTACAAGAGGCTGTTCCGCCCATGGAGGAGCAGGTTGGGGAGCAGCCGGCCCCAGAACTCTAGAGGAACCTAGTCTCCTTCAGCAGCCTTGGCTTTGTGGGCACTGGGAACCCCCTAACCCGCCAGGCCCATGAAATGGCGCTGTCCTTGCTATTCTTGTCTACTGGCCCAGATGGTATTCTCTCCACTGTCCTTTGATCAAGGCCAGTGCATCACCAGCAATACAGAACCCCAATCCTCAGCACAGATCATACCCCGGCCCAGCATCTTCTGTTTCTGGAAGACTTTTACATCAGCTGTCCTATCCTGTTCCTTTCTTGCTTCAGGATCCAGAGACTCCCATCCCATCAGCATCTTCTTTGATTACAACCCCAGCCCTTTGCTGCCCACCCTCACCCTAGGTGCTCATTCTCCTCCGGGCCCACTGTGCTGTCTGTGAAAGGGAGACAGACACCACACAGCAAGTGGCCTTACGTCTTTTGAGTGAACCACTGGGGAAGATGGGTAGGACCAGCCAAGCATTCTCCACTAAGCACCACCCTCCTCAGTGCGAGAGCATGGGGAACAAATGAGTGATCTATTCCTCTAACACAAGGGCCCAACTTGGAGTTCTTTTTGCTTTTTAAAATAAATACATTTTTTCTCTTCACCTCTCATTCAGGGAGGTGGGTAAATAAAATAAAATGTGCCTTTTCCTCATTCTTCTTAGGGGATGGGTTGCACTTTCTGCACCCAAGGACCCTTTTCCCTTTGGAGCTGTGTTCAGGAGTGCAGACACAGACAATGGCACTTCCTGTTGGCATCCCCATTACCGCTCACCTCACCCTGCAGGACCCTCTAGTACTTGTGGGTGAAGAATACTTCAGCAGGAGGACAAGCAATATCTTAGCATAGAGGAGACAAGAGAATTTACTGGTCTCAGAGGAACACAAGGTCCCTGTGTTTGTGTGAGTTAGTTAGCAGCAGTAGCCTGTGAGATGGCCGTGGGACTTGCTATGGGGTTATGGTGGGAGAGAGCGGCTAGGCTGACCCCTGTCACCCAGTTCATATTGGACAGTGGACAAAGAAAATGTTCATTTCAATCCAGAGAGGGTGCTGCAAAGAGTAGGTGGGGATGATTATCCATAAGCCAACTCCACAAGGCGGGGGAGGGGAGCTCCAGAAACCTTGGTTGGCAGTGGCCATTTGATAGAACAGGGTCAGCCAGTGTTCCAGGGAGCCTCCTGTCCAAACAAGTGTCAGATATGGCCAGTGACCAAAGTGGAGGCAGAAAATATGTCCCCAGTCTGGTCTTGTCACCCTCACCCAAGTGTCCTCAGAAAGTTGTTAGAGTTCTCCAAGTTCAGTTACTTCTTAAATGAGGATTATTGCCAAGGTCTATGATTAAGGACAAATTCAAGTGGCTACTGAACCTTGAGAGGCTTTGACCAAGGCAGAGACCTTCGCCCACACAGGAAGCATCCATTGCTCTTTGTATTCCTAGGGATAAGATGAAGCTCAGACATCGTACATCTCCTCCATGGAAAAGGGGAGAGGGAGAGAGAGGGAGAGAGAGAGAGAAATGGGGCCCTGGGGCATTCCATTCTTTAGGAAGTACCCCCTGCCTCTCCTACTTCAGGGGATTCTATGCTGAAGGAGCTAACCCCTACCCCAGGCGGACTTTCCACAGCTCTAGCCAGGTAGAATCACTGAGGGCTTGGTGTTCCTAGCTGTCTGTGTCCTTCTGGACGTCCAGGATGGGGCAGAAGGGTTGATGCCTCATGGCTTCCTTCCTAGACTGATTCTGTCAGACAACTGGAACATTCCAGTTGTAATAAGATATGCCTTGTTCCTACTTCTCCCTTTGGACCTCCTCACCACCATGGCTATGTCAGATAGTTTTTTGGCCCAACTTATATGTTATATCTGTTTAAGAAACAACTGTGGGGGCTGGGGAGATGGCTCAGCGGTTAGGAGCACTGACTGCTCTTCTAGAGGACCTGAGTTCAATTCCCCACCCACGTGGCAGCTCACACCTGTCTGTAGCTCCACTTTTAGGGTTTCTGACACCCTCACAAGACATACATTCAGGCAAAACACCAATGAACATTAAATAAAAATAAATTATTAAAAAATGAATAACTGTGAAAGGCTGACTGTACCCTGCCTTTAGGTTTTCTTTTCTGTTAGGTGTTTGTTTGGCCAGATCTTGATGTGTTATGGGATTCTGTCTGCCCGTTCCCTGGGATCCTGTAAGGCCAGACCACAGGTGCTTCCCTGCAGTGGCATGGCTGTGCTTTCTCTTAGCAGCAGCCCGGTGAGTTGGGGCCAGCTGTAGAATTTTAGTGCCAGGAAATGCTAGTACTGAGAAGGTACTGAACCTTGATCTGCTTCGTGGAGGTAAGAGGAGTTTGAGCAAGATCCAGTGGAAGAAAAGAAGCCCAGGGGCTGGGCTGCAGGAACACTGTGGTACACGGGACTGGGCTGCAGGAAAGGTATAGTGTTGGGCAGGTCTAGAAGCCACTGGCTCTGTTTTCAGATGCTCTCTAACTCCTCTAATGTCATCTGCACTGCCTGTTTCTCTGCAGCCAGACTTTTCCCAGGCTCACATAAGCTGGCATTCAGGCCAGACAGGAACAGCCAGTTTCCCTTTCCTGCATGCGTGTGACTTTGGTCGGGTAAGCCCTTTCACTCCGTCGTTGGTGCTTGGGGGCAATGATCTAGCCAGGGTCATAAGGTAGGTACAGATCCTGTGCATACCTATGAGTTGCTAACTGTCCTAAGGTCAGTCCTCACCACGGCATTGGGAAGAGTGGCTGTGCTTATCTGGTGTGCAGGCAAAGATGTCCTTAAAATGAGAGCATGAGAAATAGTCTCCAGGGAAGAGCTCCCAAATTGCTTATCCCATAACAAGTGGTCAGCCCCAAAGTCATACACATATAAGCAGTATTATATAAACCGAGCAGGTAGCATTTATATATTTAGGAGCACACACAACAACAACACAAACACAAAGAAATAGGGACTATGAATTTGAGAGAGCAAGTGGAGCATACCTGGGAAAGGCTGGAGAGAAGAAGGAATGGGGAAATTATATAATTATATTTTAATTTCAAAAAATAATTTTTAAAAAAAAACAGGAAACCCACTGAGTGATGCTTGATGAGCTCATCGGGTGTTGGACAGAGGGCAGCCCTGGCTTCTCGGGGTAGTGCTGAGCTGTGGCCATGATGGACGTGATCCTCCACCTGGCTGATGACTCGGAGCTGTGTTGATCTTCATTTCATGCTTTTGAGGTGACAGTGACTCATTTTTTAACCTGTATCTACAAGACTAATTTAGCAAATTAATTTTTCTTGTACTAGCTATTTAAAATTCATTAGCTTTTGTGGCTGATGACTTTCTACTTGCTATTCATGTCTGTCTTTTAAAGCTGGGACAAAAATACCATATGGTGCTAAGCCCTCTTCCTGCTCTGTCCCTTTGAAAGGGTCCCAGTGAATTGTCCATGCTGTCCCTGGAAGCACCCCAGTGCTGCACCAATCTTTCCCAAGTGATAATAATTGTAAGTCCTACAGGGATGCCTTTGAGAATCAGTTCAGTAGTCTAATAGTTTTCTGGAGAAGAAAAAAAGGAGAAGGGGTACTGATAGGACTTAACTTACCATCTACCACAAAATTTTCTAAGTAAATTATTTTGAAGTAAACCCAGACCCTTTCTTAGCAGGGACATGTTTGGGTTTGATTTTGAGAAAATTCTAATCTGTCACTCTCACCGTTCCTGCCGTAATTTAAAGCTTCGGCAGCTTGTGGTAAATAACAGTTGTTACACTTCCTGCAGGCTAAGAAGGCAATGACAGCTTGGTGTTAGCTACCACAAAACAGACAAAAGAGAAAAGTAAGGTCCGTGGGGACAGAGGAGGCTGTGTCAAGCCAGAGTCCCCGGGGGAACTGGGTCCAGAACAGGACAATGAGTCGTTCTTGCCCACAGAACTTAGTCTTGATTCTTGCACCCACACCTCTCTCCTAGGTGCTCTCAATCAGATCTGTGACCCACAGATGCTTGGACAGTAGCCCTACCTGAAGGGGCCTGGTAAGGGTGGACCACTTCTCAAGGGGTCCCTAGTGATGAAACTACTAAACACTCCCTAATTTCTGTTTTTCTCCCAGGTCATGACATATACAGTTTTCCTGTGCTCTGTGCTCTTACTGTGATACACCATCTCGCCACAGGAACAACGTCACGGGCTAACTCATCAGGTGCTAGAACCCCTTTCCCCAATGCTGGGAGCCAAATAAACCTTCTTACTGAATTCTTATCTCAAGCATCATGTTCTAGTGACAGAAAACTAACACATTTGATGACAGCAAGGCCCTACTTTCATAGGTAGTGCCCTCAGATCATGTCCTTCATGGTAGGAGGTGAATAGGTTCCTCTCAAGTCTTTTCTAGAGAACGCTGATCCTTGCTGTCCACATGGGCACATGCTTTATGACCTTGTCACCAGCTCCTAATAGCATCACTTTAAGGGTCAGAGTTTCAAACAAATTCAGTTATAGTAGTGAGCGATTGCACTACCAAACCAGTTCCAGAAATGAGAGTACATGCAAAGTCCATCACGTCTCTCTCACACACCCATGTGTAGAGATGAGAGACCATGTGAGGGAAAGGTGAATGAACAAGCCACATTCAAGTGTGGAGTGTTGGTGCTATCTGTGTTATATGTGTGCAAACAGGCTCAGAGGACAGGTGAACACATCCCCTTACAATGTTCCCACTGACCCCTTGAGGAGCCTTGCATCCCGGTGAGGGTCTGGGTAAGGCTTGTCCCCGCCACTTCACCCTCATGCCGCCTGCAATTCTTGCTGCTGCTGACCTTACCACTTTTTGTCAGAACGGAACAGGGAAGTCTTGGAAGGAAGCTTTAGAAAGCCACAGCTGCTACAATGGCCAATCCCTCCCCCTGTGGGGCTCCACGGAGATACAGCCATTCTTTCCACAGCTGGGCATCAGGAGCCTTCAGCAGGAAAACATCCATACTCGTAGACACTGGATCTAGATGTCTGTTCCTGGCCCTCCAACATGTCACAACTAACCCCAGGGTGCCTTGTTTCTTTGCAATCACCAACAGTTTTGTTGGAATATTTGTAAACTAAGACTGTTGGCCCCCATGCCGGCACAAGACTTATGTTCTCATAGGAGCTCATCATGTGATGTCCAGAGGGCCTGCTTTCCATGGAAGGGTCAGTCCAAGTGATCTGGCTCCCTCAGTGACAGCGTTTCTACACTCTAGAACTGGACATATTTAGTGAAAGTAATTTCAGGTAGGTGAACTTGTGTGAATGGAAGGCTGTGAATCAGAAACACGTGGGTGGGGAAAAATGTGCTTGTGCTTGTACCCAGCCCCCTTAACGTGGACCTTATTTATCTGTGGGAGGCTGGACAGAAAGATGAGCAGAGCCCAGTGTGTACTCTCTTGCCCACATTCACCTCACCTGGACAATATCTGACCTGCTCTCCAAAGGACAGGATTCTGGATGAGCAGAACGTAAAGTTTGCACCCACCCCAGACACTCCATGAAGGGTACTACAGGCTGATGGAAGGGGAGAACAGCCCTCTCGGGTGGAAAGCTGTGTGTTGGCACCTCTGCCAAGAAGTCCCCTCACGCACCTGAGCAGTGATTGAGTCCCTTGGGAATCCCAATGAAAGTCACAGACCTGCTACCAGAACAGTTTGCATACAGGCAGATGGTGCTGTGCTTACAGGGGATCATCGTGGTCCCTAAGTTAAGGATCTTTGATCCAAAGCTGTATAGCTTTGGGCAAGCTTTAAGTTGTCTGTGCCTGGGTTTTCTTCCCATCCCATAAGGCTGACAGTGAGAATATTTATTGAGTCTGCACACTATTACCTCCTGGTCATGCCACCTACTTCCCAGTTGCAGAATGTGTGAGTTGTGGCAGCTTAGAACCAAGCCCTGATTTTCACACTTGTGTGGCCAGATCCAGCACCCCTCCCACACTCCTCTAGCAGCGGCTGCAGGTGCAATCTGGAGGGAGATAAAACAAGTGATCAACTGAGGCAATGAACTACCAGTAGGGGGAGCAAGGATTCCCCTGGTCGGTCCTCGCTGACCCCAAGCTGGTGTCTGCAGACAGTTGGTATAAAAGGCCTTAGGAGTGTGCCACAGAGTGAGGGAGATGGGGCCCTTCTCTGCCTCTGTGGCAGCTCCATTTTCCCCTGCAGCCTGGTATGGAAGAAAGCTACTTGCGACCCAAGAGGTCCTCCATTCCCACCTTAGCTTTCCTGGGACATGTGCCTTTTGATTGCTTGGCTTCAGTGTCTTCCTCTGGAAAATGGAAGCACTCAGGCTTTGTGGCTGTCATATGGATGGAGATAAGGTCTCAGATCTTCCTACGGCCTTGTACAACTCAGAGAATATGATTAATGAATCCCCCCAGTGGATACTGATGGCCACCCTACTGGGATGGACTGGGAATTCAAGCCAGAAGTCTTGAACCTTTTTTCCAGCTATGCCATGGACGCTAAGTGATCCCGAAAGCCTCATCTCATTGGGCCTCAGTCTTCCTGCCCCAGGAAGAGGTTGGCACTACAGGGTCTCTGCACCCAACTTTCAACACTCTAGGATGGCATTCACTTTGGATTGTGTCTAGAGAAGGGCAACAGTTTGGGTGAGAGACCATGGCTGGCATGGAGACTGAGGCATATTACTTTACCTCATAGACCTTCAGTTAGCTTGCTCATAAATGAGACAATGATAGAGTTCAACAGTATTGTAAGACTTGGCATTTAGTATACAGTCTATCACTATACATAGTATGTATGCCAGCTATTTGACATGTTCACCGGGTCTGCTATAAGATATTGTATTGGAGGATTCCTCATGGGGCCACTGTCTACCGCAGACTCATAGAGGTCAGCAGATACTTTTGTGTAAAGAGCCAGATGAATGTTAATTTCTGTGAATAACATAGTCTCAGCCTCAACTACTCCCCTCTGCCATTCTATCATGAAAGCAGCCCACAACACGAGTAAGTGTAAATACATTTCAATACAGCTTTATTTATAAAAGTAGGAGATGGCCCAGCTTTGACATGCAGACAATAGTTTACTGACCCTGTCCTAGACACATGGGTCTCCTGGGTCAGAGTGATAGAAACTACAGACATATTTGTTTTATTTTTATTTCCAACAGCCAGGCACTTTTACTGTCAAAATCTAACCCAGTTTTCACACACATGTTATTTCAAGAGGAACACACCTGTGCGATTGGTTGAAGATGGCACCCCTTCTGGTTTGGTGGAGGGAGAAGTGCTGTAATGTGGGGTTTCCTAGACCCCTGAGGGGTCCCCCTATGCTACGTCTCCAGTTCCTGCTTGAGGTACAGGGAAGCAGGGTATATGGTCATCCTGATGTCTTCTTTGTGTGTTCTGAAAAGTTAGTCATATCTGCTTTAGTGGCTTCTAATTCCTTTTAATGGTGCGCTAAGAAAAATAAGACCGTGTTGAAAGGGGGGTGTACCTTTAATTAAAGTGCAGGAACACTGAAGGACTGAGTGATTGAAACAAGGTGAGGAGGAGGCACTATCTGCAGATGAAGATGCACCCCTGTTCCCTGCTTCTTGTGATCACAGATGTGGGGGCCCATGCCCCTCTAGGATACCCTGCTATGGAGGATTCTTCCTCCATACAGCAGCTTCTCCCTGCTGTGTTTCCTTCCTCTCTCCCTGCTAAGCTTCCGTCCTCCCAGCTGCGCCAGTCACTGATGGATGTTCCCTTGATGGGCCAATCTTAATTAAGTTGGATGATCTTCTTAGAGCTTGCAAAATGCAATTAATTCTTTCAGCCCCAGCCAGGGATGGGGTGCGTATTTGGTTCAGCTGTCCCTCATGAGGAAAGTGGAAAAATATACCAAATTCCAGGCCCTGTGTTGCTGCCTTGAGCCCAGTTAGTCCACCCCCCTGGGGTTCACCAATAGATCCACTCAACCCCTGGGTCCCATTAGAGTATGAATCATGACTCAGGCTTCAGATCCTACTAGAAACTGGCGTGTATTCCCACAGTCAGGGGTCCTGAATCACACCTAAGTTTTCCTCCTGGAAACCTTTCCTAACTCTGGTCTCCTGGGAGCTATCTCTTTCCTGTCTTGGGTACCACAAACAAACTCAGCCGAAGGACTCTGACCTTGTCCTCTCCTAGCTGTGTAGTAGTGGGTTTCCACAGGTAAGGCTCAATTCTCCTGTAGGGCATTTCATTTGTATTTTAATAAATAAAGTTTGCCTGAAGATCAGAAAAGTAAAACAGCCCCACAGGCCAGCCTTACAGACCAGGCAGCAATGACACACATCTTTAATCCCAGCAGCCACACTAGCTTGCCATAGAAACCAGGTGGTAGTAGTGCACGCCCTTAATCTTAGTACTAGAGAGGATTATAAAACAAAAAGAAACAGCTCTCAGTCTCTGAGGTTTCCCGGAGGCAGGATCACCATTTTCTGACTGAGGTCGAGGTAAGATCCACTGACTGGTTGCTTTGTTTCTCTGCTCTGCAGGTTGAACCCCAATATCTGTCTCTGAGTTTTTATTAATCACGAATCATCCTCCTATCCAGATAAGCACGTCCAGCACCTTGTATGATTACCAAGAACCCCTTCTGTCCTGAACCTTCAGCATGCACAGGAGACAAGCCTCCTTTTAACTCTTACTCAGTCTCATAGATTTTTTTCTGGAAATAGCAAAGTCAAGTGCTGCATACAAGGTATCAAGGGCTATAGGGGTGCTAATGAGGAGCACAATGAGAGGGTGAGGTGAAGTGTTCTCGTGATGGCTACTCCAAAGTCACCCTTTGAAGCAGCAGTCCATGACTGAGCTGCATGAAGAATATGCCATGCACAGAGACCTGAGGTTGGTAAGAATGCAGTACAGGAGAAGTAGGAGGAAAGAAAAAGCCCCATGCCCAAGGGGGAAATAAGGAAGGAGGGAAGAGATGGGAGAGAAGGGGACAGTAGAACGCTAAATCATGAAACTCTAGGAAATTTGGGACTTGGTGTCTGCTGGCATGTCAAGAACTACTGTACTGGCTCTCCGTGCAGAAAGCCCAAGTCTGTAGCTTCTCCCCCACCCTCCCTGCCTCCTTGCTCCATTACTTAAGGTAAACTTAGACAGGAGCCTGAGCAAGGTTGTTCAGCCTGGAGAATAAAAGTGTCCTTATAGTGAGAGGAGCGATCCAGGCTACGATGTAAGCCCTGCCTTTCTCTCTGGGTATATGCCATGTTTCAGTTCCCAGTTCCCTGATGAAGGAAACAGGGAGATAGATTTGTAAGTTTGCATTTTGTCATCAGTTCCTCATGTCTTCATAGACTGATCGTCTGGGTAGCATTGCCATGGGGCCTGTGAGAGGTTTCCACACAGCCCGACTTCTCACTCAGTGGTCCCTGGGTCCCTTTGCGAAGCTCTCAGGGGGTGAACCTTGACCTGGCCTCTCCTTGTATTATTCCCTCTGCTGGAAACAATCTTACTCTTCTCTCCCATCTCGTGTTCTTCATCATCCCAGTTTGATTCCCGTGAGTTCCACAGCACAACTACATAGGACCGCTCCAGATGGATTACAATGGTTCCTCTCCAAGCGCTTTTTGACATATAACTTCACAAGCTATTCATGAAGACCTCACATGGTGAACAACAGAACCTTGTAGATAAGCTAATGGTTGCCTGGGCCACCTTCCAGCACAGTCCTAGCCTGTTCTTTAGAGCTATCTGCTGAGTACAACTTGTTCCTCATTCATCCAATCAGTTCAGAAGTGGCTACAGAGGACCCACTGGGACAAGACATATTTCCAGTCAGCTGTGGATGAGACCATTCACAAGCCTCGGAGAGCTCACACACTAAAGCTGCAAGCAAGCAATGAAAAACCATGTTGGATGCTGAGAGTTCTGGAGCAGGAAAGTGGGAAGAGAGGAAGCAACTGGGAAGAAGAGCTCTCAGAGTGGTCAAGATTTTCTAGCACACCCGCACCGCACTGACACAGCACAGACACACCCTGTCTTCACACCACACACAGCACACCACTATCCCACACCGAATACATCCCCAATTGAATGTGAATACAGCCCACATTCACCCTAAACTCCATACCCAGAAATAAATAGTACAGTGCACCCCAATACCCTGTACTTCATCCCCACAAACACTACACACTGAACTTTTACACATACCACATACCACACATACAAAATTCCCATATGGACTTCCAATATAATGCATAAAACACATACCACACCACACACACCACACATCAAAAATACAAAACATTACAATCTACTTCCATGCAATCATGTCATGCACCCCACAGTAATCCCCGTACCACACAAACCCACG
>LOJH01002308.1:17679-42001 GCA_001685095.1 Ellobius talpinus | reverse complement strand
CCTTTGGAAGAGCAGGCAATGCTCTTAACTTCTGAGCCATCTCTCCAGCCCCCCAATTCTATTTTTTAAAGCTGTTTTTGAGATGGCTTCATTGTGCAGCCCAAGCTGGCCTCAAACTCACAATCCTCCTGCCTCAGCCGCAGCCCTAGCGGAAAACTTCATTGTCTACCAAGCAAAGTCTCTGCTCTGACTTGGTGATCAGGAATTTAGGAAACTGTTACCAGACTAAGCCAACAAATAAGGTGGATTTATGTAAAGGAGGCTTGAGAACAACTTCCCTAGAGGCCAGGCAGCCTTCCGCTGGGCTGGCTACAGTAAAATAAAGCTTCCTATATTAATACCACAGAGGGGTTTTAGCAATTTGCCACAAAGCAGTAAACAGTAGAAGCCCCAGTGAAAGAAACCAAAGCAAGTCCTGATGCTTCACTTGCGTGCCAGCGTGCCGGCCTGCTGCTCAGACTCACTGTGGCTTGCTCCTGGACCACAGAAAGCAAGGACCTGGGATGGTCACATGTGATTAAAGCCAGACCTGAAGCTGGAGTTCAGGAAAGGCCTTCTGATGCATATGGCCACTCCCTGCTGTAGGGGTTTCCAAGTTGCTGAGGGTGGAGCTAGGGACAGCTCAAAGGAACTCTGGTCTGAAACAGAGACAGAGAGGCAAGAATGGAGTGGGACGGGGGTTGGGGGGAGAGGTCAGGTATAAGGGAACAGAGACCAGGTTCAAGGAGCCCAGATAAATAATGAGATCCAGAGCTTGGTGGGCCACAGAAGGTATTCCCAGAAGGCTCAAGAGCTGGGAGCTGGGGGATAAGAGGAGGTTAAAGACTGGGTGGGATGGCCAGGCTAACATATGGGTGGAAGGAAGCGGGGAGAGATGTTTGGAGTTGATGCTGAGGGAGGCTGCTGAATACTAGAAGGAACCGAGAGGGCCATCGGAATACGAAAACGTCATACAGATGGGGATGCAGCCAGTTGGGAGGGTACTTGAATGTGCAAAACTCTCGGTTTGATCCTCAGTACCACACAAACTGAGTGTGACGGCACATGGCTGTGATCCTAGCCGTTGGGAGGTGGAAACAGGAAGATCAGGGGTTCAAGGTCACCCTCAATATACCCAGGATACCTAAGTCTTAAAACAAACAAACACTAGGTTTTTAAGTCCCGGCCAATACCAGCTTCTGCAAATAATACACTCCATGTGGGTATCTGCTCCGCCTCGGTATCTTGTACGTTACCTATGCTGGCCACTATTCCAAACATCCAGCTGTGTTTTTCTTACTTCGCACAACAATCTAGGAGGATACTTATTATTATCTCCCTTGCACAGCTGGAGGAAGTGGAGGCACGAAGGGGTTAAAGCCAAGAACATAGAGCTTTATATCCAGGCCGTCTGCACCCAGACCCTTGTCTCAATCACTGGGCACAAGCAGGCACCACGAATTCCCCATTTCCCCCTGCACTTACATCATGTGTTTGAGTCTCCCAACAACTGCAGGATGCAGGGTGGCTCTGAGGCAGTCCCAGGCTAGACCCTAGAGGCCAGTTTCAAGAGCTGATGATCTTCTGCTTATGCCTCCAGCATCCAGATGGTTCACCATTGCACCATCCTTGGGAATACAGAGGAGCTTCGGCAGATGGCAGCTAGCCGTGAGGTGCCCCGGCCTCTTTCCACCTTGCCCATGTTCAATGTACGCACAGGAGAGCGGTTGCCTCCTCGAGTGGACAGCGCACAGGTGCCCCTCATCCTGGACCAGCACTGAGTGCCCTGTCAGGTGGGTCTGGCTGGGCAGTGCCATCCTCTAACCAAGAAATAAGGGAGCCTCTGTTTCAAGGCACGGAAACGTAGTGAGATATGGGGGATCACACTGACTTGCCCACCCCCATGAGCAGGGTACTCAGCAGAACTGGCATCGAGTCCCACAACTGCCAAGCATGCAGGACCATGCAGGATAAGGAAGACAGGAGTTTGGTGCCCTCAACACTCTCCTCTGTCCTCCCCATGCCCTTTTGGTTCCAGTTGCAGCTGCACCACTCAGAGCTGCTGACCTGTGACCGTATCCATCACTGATTCCAGCTCCTCGCCTTCTTGGATCTCCCACTCCAGACAAGCAGATGGATAGGGTAGAGAAGGGTGAAGGTGCTTGGGGTCAGCACCCAAGAATAAACACCCGCTCTGTTCATCTATTGCTTCTGGTGCCACGCTCTCAGTAGTTGTCACTGCGCTGTGTCCCCTTCTTCTGAGAATCCCCAGAGGCTGCCAACCTGCCCTTTGGACCCTTTCAGTTTTGCTGTTCTCACATTCAGTGGATCTGATCATGAGGTTTGACTGGAAAGCCCCACTTTCTAGATCAGAATACTAAAGTCTGTGGAGAGTAAGTGACTTGCCCAACGTCATAGAGCAAGCCCTGCCTGCCCATATACTGCCTTCTCTGGAGTTGAGGAGTTTGAGAAATAAGAGATCTAGGTCTTTACCTAGAGATCTGGTTGACACCTGCCACAGTTCCCTGTAGGACCTTTGGTGTGCACACTGTGTTTGGGGACACCTGCCACTGTTCCCTGCAGGACTTCACTGTGCACACTGTTTGGGGACACCTGCCACAGTTCCCTGCAGGACTTCAGTGAGCACACTGTTTGGGGAGAAGCTGATCTCAGTATATGGAACTGTGGGGAGGTGTTACTGACTGACCATCCTAGGCCCCAGAGGTCTGCCATTCTAGAATGTTCCCTGAGCTGAGTGTTGCCAGCGGGGCTCCCCACCCCCACCCCCGAAGTTCTGGAGTGGTTAGCTGGCTGCAGAGGCCTGGGGTGGTTTTCTCAGGTTGCTGCAACTGGAGTGGGTCAGCCCTGCTGTGCTCTCTGCCATCTATCTGCATTGTGACAGGGGCTCTTATGTTACCACTGTAGTGGGAGGACAGGCTGAGACTAAGCCTGGAAGGGGGCCTGGTAGAGAGTGACAGCAAAGGAACAAGGACAGGTGGCCCAGCCTACCTCAGCTCTAAGAGAATGCATGCAGGTGCCTGACACCCAACTTCCAGCCCCTCGGCACCCCCTACTCTTTCTTTCTTTCAACAGAGTCTCTCTACATAGCCTTAACTGTCCTGGAACCGTGTAGACCAGGCTGGCCTCAAACTCCCCAGTATTTTCACAACTTCCTTCACTGGTAGTCATTTGGTCTCTGCTCTAACACATATCCTCAGAGAGACCCTCCCTGTCCCCTCTGCTCCCATGGCCTCTAGAGTCCCTTCATAGCCCCCTTGGCTCTCTGACAGGAGATGCTGTCTGGGCTCATGGGTGATAGATCTTCTGGGCTGGAGAGATGGCTCAGCTGTTAAAGGCTAGGCTCACAACCAAAACATGTTCCTTCCAGTACCAGGTTCAGGATTTTGTCCACCCTCTCTCTAATAGCGCCTCACACCCACCCCACCCCTACCACGTTAGCCCTAGCATAGACCCTGCACAAAAATGCCAGGCAAGGCTGTTTGGAAGGAATACCTGAGGGACACTATTGTCTGTGTGTTTGCTCAGTTTGTTTATTTATTTTTATGTGTATGGGTGTTTTGTCTGCATGTATGTCCTTCAGAATCCAAACAAGGTATCAGATTTCCTGGACTGGAGTTATAGATGGTTGGAAGATGCCATGAGGGTGCCTGGAACCAAACCCTGGTCCTCTAGAAGAGCAGCCACTGCTCTTAATTGCTGAGTCATCTCTCCAGTCCCTGCTCCGAGCTCTTTTCTTTTTTAACAGCAGTAATGAGAAGGGGAGGGGGGAGTGGAGAATAGGATTCAAACCATAACTGACGCGAACAGTCAGCTATGATAACTCACTACCTTCAGACCAGCTTGCTCAGAGCTCTTAAGGAGGCTGCATTTCTTCTTTGGGCAAAAAGCTAAGTCTCTACCACTATCTTCTGCACCTTCACTGTATTCTGGGCACCCCAAACCCATTGACTGCCTAGTTAAGGAACTGAGTTTTTAAGCATTGACAGAGGTTGGTGGTGTGTGGGTGTGTGTGCTAGTGTAGTATATGTATCCATGAATAAAGGCTGGAAGGATAATCTCTAATCAAATGGTTCCTTGCGGAACAAACAGATGCCTCTGGCTTCTCACTGGCTGGTCCCTTCTTTCCTGGGGGCCCTTCAGCTGATGGAGAGGCACAGCTCCATCTCAGATGCCATCTCAGTGTAGTGGCCCTATGGCTTAGACTGGCTTCCCCTGGTCCCTGTGCCTTTAAGGTGGGGGTCTTCTGGCACTCCCCTCTACCTCTGTCTGGCCTTCCTGGGCTGACCAAGGGTGGGAGAGTGAGACTGTCAGCTCCCTCCCTCGGCTTCCTGGCTTTGCCTTGGGGTCTTGGCAGCCTCATTTCCCAGCTCAGTTCCAAAGAGCACACAGGAGCCTGCCTGGCTGCCTTCCTGAAAGGAAGTGGCCCAGACAAGTAGCCGGGAGGATGGCGTGACTACAGAAGACACTGAGACCTGCCTGGACACACACAAGTGAACGCCCAGCTGCCCAACAGCATAGTAGGAGGACATAGACACACTCAGTACCCACTCTGCTCCCTGGGCACCAGCCTCCTCTCCTGGAAGAGTGAGTCTATACTGCACTCAGGACCACTTCCTGCAGTCTCTGACAAAGGGTAGCAGCTGTCTCTAACCCCTCCCCCTTCTGTGACTTCACCCTACACTCAGCTCCACCCCCCTGCTAGTCCTGTTGATGGCCCTGCTTCTGTGGCCTGATGAGTGGCCTCCACCTTCACTCTAAATCCAGACTGCACACCCACCGGGCGGGCGTTTACTCACTACGTTGTCTAGACCCTGGAATACAGGGCACCGCCTACACCAGGCCTCAGCCCCTAAGGCAACGCCTCCCCGGACAGGGTTTAAGCGTGGCTCTGGCACACCATAGCTGCATCAGTGTGAGGTTGCTCAGAAGGGACGTCATCCCTACTTCAGGGCTGATGTGAGAACTATGAGGACAGGCATGGTGGTACTTCCTAGGAGCAGGCCGCTATCATGCGCAGCCTCTCCAGTCAGAGTGTGTGGGTCTCTCTGGCCCGTCAGATCCAAACTGCTTTTACCAATGCCTCGGGAAATTTTTTTTCCTTCTGAATAGAGATGAATGATAAAGTTTACACCCCTTGGTGCCATGTTGCTGCTGGTCGCATGTGGACACCGGAACACGGCTAGTTCAAACTGAGATGCATATGGCTTTAATGGGTTTTGGGGTTGTATCAGGTTAAATAAGATATGAAACTAGTTTCGTCTGTTTTTGTTTTTTTGTTTTTGACATGGGGTCTCATGTAACCCAGGCTTTGAACTAGATATACTGCCCAGAGGTAGATAACTTTGAGCTTCTGATCCTGTCTCCACCTCTCCTGTGATACTAGGGTTTGAACCCAGGGAGCATTGCGAACGCTAGAAATCTCCCTGCCAGCCAAGGTACACCTCCAGTTCATCTCTCTTTCTTCTTAAACATGGATGCTAGAAGATGAAAAAATATATGAGAGGCCCACAATCTACTTTTTAATATTACACACACGCACACGCACACACACATACACACACACATACGCACATACTTGGTGTGTGTGGGGTACAGGATCCACAGCATGTGTGTGGAAGTTGGGAGAAAACTTGTGAGAATCAATTCTCTCTTTCCATCATAATGGTCCTGGGGATCCAACTCAGGTTGTCAGGCTTCACAGCAAGTACCTTCACATGCTGAGCCGTCTAACTTGCCCCACATTCTATTTTTATGGGGGCAATGATTGTTTCCTGGTTTTTCTTTGCTCTTGCTGCTCACGGTCTCCTGGAAGCCCACAGCCCTCAAGATGGAAGTTTGCTGCATAGCAGCTTGAGATGTAGCCTCTGAGGTAGCTTCAGTTCCCCCCCACCTCACATCTTCCTCTTCCCCGACTTCCATCTTCAGTTGCCCTCCTTTTTGAGTCCTCCCATCATCTTAGGCAGGGAGAATCACACGTGGTCCAGCTCCCTTGGGTACCAACTCACTTCCCTCCCTGCCTGACTTTGCACATTCTCTGTAAAGAGTTGAAATATCCATGTGCACAAGGATCAATCACCCTCCCAGAAAGACTATCCTCTTCCCAGGTCCCCACCTCCTCCATGCAAATGTGCCAGCTCAGTTTGGAGCAGATGCTCAAGGAGGGCATGCAGCCTCTCACCAGCTCTGAGAAGTCTAACTGTCACTGGGACTTTGGGATACTGGTCTCCTTCCATACCCAGACCTTCCTGAGTTTTCCCAAATGTCTCCGTGCTCACCCCTAATTCATCACCCTTCACCATTAAACTTTTAAGACACGTATGTCCTACCTTCTACAACAAGTAGGGAGGTCCTGAGGGCATAGATACCTTTGGTTCCAGGTAAGTGGGCACAGAAAGAGATGCATTCTCACCAACTCAGCCCCCACTGCACGGGAACACTCAGAGGCTCGCATTTACTCCTTTATGTCATCACCCCGCCTCCCTGGAGTTGTAGGGGTGCCTCCCCATTCTTCTGCTTGCACTTGGATGCTCATGCCTATTCCACACACTCCTCTCATCCTCCCTCATGCTGAGACCTCCAAGCTCCAGCTAGAAGCCCTCAGTCGTTCCCCTTCATCCCCACGCAGCTCTGTCTGTGCAAGTCTTGGAAACAGCTGGAAACAGGATTAAGAGGCTGAAGCAAGGAAGACAAACCCACCATTTTTAGGTTACAGCAAATCCTCCCAGGAGACTGCCAGGCTCAGGTCCCTCCCCAAAGAGACCAGGATTCCAAAACAGCAGCAAAAGTGAAAACTCAAAACGAAGCCTTTTCTCCACCTAGATTTTTCCACTTGGATTTGTCTAAAATATCAGCCCCTGGAGACTCATCATCCCCATAAAAACAAAGGTGAATGTGGTAGAGCCAAGCTGGGAGCAGGTCCTGTGTCACCACACAGGGGACAGTGAGGGTCTTGGGAACAGGGTCTGGCATCTGTATTTAAGGCAGCTATGATGTCAGCAGAAAGGAGGGCTTGGGTTGGGCGCGTGATACAAAGATCTCTTTGTCCTCCTGCCCTCCTGTTCTGTGCACGCACTGAAACGGCAAACCAGCCCACACCATGTGACAGCCGCAGTGGGGTGCTGCACACAAGGTCTGAACACAAAGTGATTTGCTCATGTACATACACACATATGTACATGTGTGTTCATGTAGACTCAGATGTAGATTTGCATATGCATGGTGAGAGGCATGAGTTACTCCTTTGTCTAGAGCTCCGCTGCCATTAGCCCATTTGTAGTTATTAAAGCCGTTGCAGTAGTAAAAGGAAGAATTGAATTCCTTCATCACACGAGCCACACTTTAACTGCTCAGCTACCTGTCATGTCAGGAAGCTGCCATTTGCTCCCCTACCTGGCTAGTTTGTTCTTGCTTTCATACTCACCCACACTTTTCCCCAGCTCTGTACTCACACCTATGGGAGGACCTCTATCTCACCGTCTTGTCTCTCCCTGGTACCTCTGGAGACTATGCCCAGCCCTGCACAGCCTCACCTAGCCTCCGCATTGGGAAGAATATGGTGCACTAGGACCACAGGGGTGTGACAATAATGTCTGGGTAAAGGACTGGCAACGTGGGCTCTCAGAAGGCTGAGGTCAGCCTGCGCTTGGTAGAGAAGAGGGGAGAGGAAATATTTGAATCTGACCTTGGGGGATGAGTGGAGGAGAAGGAACATTATGTTTATTATGCCAGGAATAGGAAGGGAAATAAAATGAGAACTGGGGTAGATATGTAGAAATTGCAGTCATCTCTTTTGACTGATATGACAGATGTGGGCCATGGGGGACACAATAAGCTTAGACAATTGAATAGTAGTAGCCAGGTAGGGCTCGGGTGCTGAGTTCAGAATGATGGAGCCTCATGGGGTTGGAAGGAGATAGGGACTAAGCCAGAAAGAGTTCCAAGACCTGAGATACGGGGGTTTTCTGGGAAGACAGGCATCACCAATCAATGGATCTATCAGTAAATCTAATTTTGGATAATTAGTATATGAGTAAAACTTCATTTATATTCCCTAACTTCTTTTTTATCTCTAGATAAATTCCCTTTTTGAATTGTCCTCATGTAAAGTGAAAATAATGAATTGTTAAAAGTCATAATTAATAGTCATGAATACTCAGTGACAGTATGAATGTGCCCAGTGGATGGCCTCTGTAGACTACTCAGTCCATCCCTCTGGTAGCACAAGAAAGGGAGACTGATAAGGAGCTTCTCCTTTTCAAATTTGGGACCTGATTCCTTGGGTGAAGTGGGGGGGCAACTGTCATCTGTATCCTTATCTCGAGTTTCTGGTTCACCCCAGATGTCTGCTTTCTGGATTCTCAGTCCTCCCACTATACCTCTGCTCCTATTTCCTGAGATGAGGGGAACAACCAGCTACCATCGCTCTGGGGCCTCAGGATCTCAGGCTGGCAGAGGGGAAAGGCAAAGGAAGGGAGGGAGAAGGAGGAAGAAGAAGCAAGTTGGTAGAGATGAAGAAAAAGAGAAGGGCACAGAAGTAGGGCGGGGTGGCTCACAGGCCACCCACAGTGAGCCAGCATGCATTCTGGGCACACCGAAGGCCCCAGGGACCCTTGCACCTCCACGGTTCCTTAACCACAACTCTCTAAGAGCTCCAGGAGAGCCCCTGAGCCCCTTGAGGTCAGGGCCACCTCCCTCTGGTGAGAGCAGGAGTGAGCCTGGAACATTCTTTCCCTCTGACACTCCAGGCTCAGCAGGCCCCTTCTATACAGGGTTGCTTGTTTCTTTGGACGAGAAGTAGGTAAAGACCAGATATCCCCCCATGTTTGACCACAGAGAAGCCTAGTAAAGAGGCTCCTAAGCCTCACTACTTGGTCCCTGTCCCCTCCCCTTGGATTCCTTTGAGAACCCATGAGCCTCCCATGGACAACCCTTTCCCAGGTCTCAAGCCCGCAGCATGGAGAAGTATGGCGTTGATGGGATAGTGGGCCTGAGGTATGGGTGAACTAGGAGTTGAGGTGCATGTGGGTATGCCCATGACCTGTGCACCCTGGATGGAATTGTAGTGCAAGGAGAACTAAAAGAGAAAAAGGAAAGGGGGGAGCTCTAAGGCATAGGAAAAGCAAGAAGAAGGTGGCAGCATTTGGATGAGAAATGGGGGCAGAGAGAGGTTGGGAAATAAAAGCAAGCCCACCAGAGCGCTCTCCCTTGGTCCTCCCCGCCCCAAGTCCCAGGAAGGAAGTTCGGAGGCCACTGCACATGTGTTGGGTCATTTCCACATGCTTTATTCCAGCAATCAAAATAATTAAAAACATCTCAAATTATTATACACATACAAAATAGGTACAGAGTCTCTTGTTTCCTCCCACCCCAGGGGTAAAAACTGCTTTGTGCTTTGAAACCCGGATTCAGAACAGACTAGGAGAGAGAGGCTGAGGGTAGGGTGCAAGAGGGGAGAATGTCAGGATTTCAGAAGAGAGAGAGGTCAGATTGCCATAGGCCCAGGAACTGGAAGAGTGGAGAGAGGGTAGAGAGAAAGCAGCTGGGACTGACACTCTCTCCTCCCATGTTACATAGCACCTGTCAGAAAAAAGAAAATTCACACGAGTCCCTATCCATTAAAAAAAAAAGAATAAAAATAAAGACTTTCAACAAAAGGAACATTTGCTGGCCTAGGGAGCATCTCAACTTCTATAGCACCAGAGATTCCTTCCCACCCCACCCCTTCACAGAGATGTAGCACCTTTGATACCAAACTGGGCGCGCTGCCACCCTACCCCCATCCCCGCCCCCACACAGTTGCCCCGGTGACACACAAAGACAAGAACGAGGTAGTCTTTTAGCAACACAATTACACAAGGAACAGAACGGTCTCTCCCACCCAGCCTGCACACACGTGTCCGATGTTTCCAGTCTTCTGTGACCCTGCCTGGCTCCAAATCCCCTGGAGGGGCAGGTGGCTTTCTCACCACGGCCAGGGTGTGTTGCAGAGGCCATGGAGATGCCAGATGGTTAGGCTCCTTCAAAAGTCCAAGAACCCCATGTCCTGGCAGGATTTGGAGGTGCTGGGTGGGAAAGTAGGCTGGGGGTAAAGGGGCCGATGGGATGTTTCAGCATTGCCTTTGGTTGCTGGGCAGACAATGCGTTATTTCCTGTGTCTTTGGGGGAGACTTAAATTTGGGAGCAATGGAGGAGAGGCCCCAAGAGGGGGTGGAGAAAGGAGCAGAAAAGGCAGCATTTGGGGGTATCATAAGCCCAGCGGGCAGAAAGGGACTTATACCCACATAGGTCTTCAAGCAAGTGGACCAAGCTTCCTTTTTTAAAAAGTTATTTATTTATTCTTTTTTTTTCCTTTTTGGTAAGGTTGAATGCACTTTTGGTTTTTGGTCAAGTTCAGTTGGTCAAAGATAAAAACTAAGTTTGAGAGTTGAATGCAAAGAAAAAAAAATGTTTTCCAAAGTCCATGTGAAATTGTCTCCCATTTTTTGGCTTTTGGGGAAATTCAGTTTGGGTTGTTCATCTGTTTCCAGGGTTGGGAAAAAGTGGGCTGGGTGGGAGGGAACCAGATTGGGGTGGAGGAAGTTTACACGAAGCAGGCAGGGCCAATGTCTAATCCGAATTCCTGGTCTGGGGCACCAATGTCCAAGGGAGCCACATCGATGATGGGCAGGCGGGAGGTCTTGGTGGTTTTGTATTCGATGACTGTCTTGCCCCAACTTCCGGTATGACTCTGGAGTGGATGAAAACAGTGGGAGGGGGTCATTACCAAGGGCAGTGATGGAGTGAGGGTCACTCTCATCTGCCAAAAGGCTAAAGCAGCAGCCCAGAGAGGTGGGCTGGCCCCGTCTGGGGGACTCACCGTGCAGCCGTCGACAAGGGTGCTGTAGGTGAAGCGGCTGTTGCCTTCGCCCCGGAGCTCAATCTCGTTGGAACCCTGGAGGAGCAGGGACTTCTTGAGGTTGCCGGTCTGTTGATCCATGTAGGCCACGCTGTTCTTGCAGTGGTAGGTGATGTTCTGGGAGGCCTCGGTGGACATCAGGCGCAGGAAGGTCAGCTGGATGGCGACGTCAGCAGGATCGGAGCCCTCGCTTCCATACTCGAACTGCGTGGGCCAGAGAGAGCAGGCAATGGGTGACCACATGGAATTTCTAGTCCCTGGCCTTCCTGACCAAAATCTGCTAAGAAATTTCATCTCAAGTTAAAAAGTAGGGCATCACTTGTCCATGGGCACCTAAGGGACTCAGGACTCCTATCTCCTAGACCAACTCTGCCCTTCCACTAAGCCAGTATTAAATCTACTCCTCTGCCTTCTGAGCAGGAGGCTAGCCCATCTCCTGAAAAGTGGCTCTAGGGTTCAGCCCCTGTACCTGGAATCCATCAGTCATGCTCTCGCCGAACCAGACATGCTGATTTTCATTGGGGTTTGTGCTGATGTACCAGTTCTTCCGGGGCACAGAGGGCTGAGTGGGGAACACACAGGTCTGGCCTGTCTCCATGTTGCAGAAGACCTTGATGGCATCCAGGTTGCAGCCTTGGTTAGGGTCAATCCAGTACTCTCCTAAAGTGGGCAGGGCAACACAGAGTCAGGAGAAGTAGGCAGCCAGCACCAGTTGTGGAAAATGGGATGCGTAAAGGCATGGGGGAATTGGCATGGTGGAAGAAAGAGGGTTGGGGAGGGGAGGCAGCTGGGGTTGGTCCTTACCACTCTTCCAGTCAGAGTGGCACATTTTGAGGTCACGGCATGTGCGGGCGGGGTTCTTGCGGCTGCCTTCAGGGCTTCGGATGTTCTCGATTTGCTGGCTCAGGCTCTTGAGGGTGGTGTCCACCTCAAGGTCACGGTCACGGACCACGTTGGCATCATCAGCCCGGTAGTAGCGGCCACCATCATGAGCCTTCTCTTGGGGTGGCTGAGGCAGGAAGCTGAAGTCGTAACCGCCACTGGGAGGACCAGGAGGACCAGGGGGTCCAGGAGGGCCGGGAGGACCCTGTTTAAAGAGAAGAGGTCAAGGTTTCCTGGTGTTCAAGTCTCCTAGGGGATGGAAAGTCATGAGGCAGAGGATGTGGGGCTACATACAACAGGGCCGCTATCACCGGTGCGACCTCGAGGACCAGGGGGGCCAATGGGGCCGGGGAGACCGTTGAGTCCATCTTTGCCAGGAGCACCAGCAGAGCCAGGGGGACCCTAGTGGTAGAGATGGTTGGAGAAAGTTGGTCAGAATCCCAAGGCAGCCCCGACTCTGGCTGAGTAGCACCCTTCCCACCGCTGACTCTGTCTGGTCCCCATTTCTGCCTTAAAGGGTGTTCTCAACTAGTTACTATGGGTGTCCTGGAAGGAGCCAGGATCAGAAGGCCAGAGACTGTATAAGACCAAGGGTCTGTTTCTCCCCACCCTGTCTGGCCTCTGAACTCTTCTCTGGAGAACAGAGGGATGCCTGAAGGGGTCCTCACGGTAACTGAGATGGAGGACCCAAGAAGAAGTAATGGAAGGTGTGCAACTTACCCGGGGACCTGCAGGACCAGAAGCTCCAGAGGGACCTTGTTCACCAGGAGAACCCTAAAGGACAGAGAAAGGCAATTCAGGGGCAGTGGGGGTAACATGCCCCCTTCATTCTAGATCTCTATCTCCAAGTTGTCCATATGCTAAGACCACTTCCACAAACCCTGTCTGGGTACCTCTCTCCCTGTTAGAAATGCCCAGAAATCTTCTGTCCCTCTCCCCCACTAGGAAGGAATCAGAATGTCTGTCTAGAGCAGAAACAAGCAAGAACTCCTCCTCCCACTATGCAGCAAGCACAGGGAGATGGTGGGAGAGGTCAGAGTCCGGGAAACTGGGTATACTCACAGGAGAGCCAGGAGGACCCTGGAGACCGGAGAAGCCACGGTGACCCTTTATGCCTCTGTCACCTTGTTCGCCTGTCTCACCCTTATCACCACGAGGACCTTGGGGTCCCTAAAAGAGAGGAGGAGACAGGCTGTCGGGTGAAGTTCTACTGGTGTCGAGGAGGACAGTGTTCACATCTAGGCCAGTGTTCATAGGACGTGAGGTTGGCATGGGACACTCACAGCAGGGCCACGGGCACCAGCAGGGCCAATGGGACCAGCAGGACCAGCAGGACCCTGGGGAGAAAACAGTGTGTTAGATCCCGACTAGGGGAGGCCAAGCCTGGGGCCTGCAGGATGAGCCTCCTCTTGGTCAGATTCCCAGCCCACATCTCTCGTGCGGTGGCCACCTCTCCTGACTCCCAGTTAAGCTTCCCCAGAGCCAGGCTTCACTCGATGTGCTGGGGCAAGCCCCATGCCTGGGGAGAGATGGACCTCAAGGCCAAGTTATGGCTCAGTTTTTCCAGGGAGGCCAAGGACCCAGACAAATCCCAAGACTCCTGCTTTTCCCACAGCTGGATGAGGTCATTCATCCATTCCCTAGCTTTTGGGCATGCCTGAAGCAGAGGCCCAGCTACTTACAGTCTCACCACGGTCGCCACTCTTGCCAGCAGGGCCAACAGGGCCAGGAGCACCGGGAGCACCAGGGGCACCAGGAGGGCCAGCAGGGCCAGTCTCACCACGGTCACCCTGGGAGCAGAGGGCAGAGGTCATAGGGTCAGTCTCAGATGGAATACCCAGGCTGGGCAGGGGCCAGGGCAAACCAGAACCCAGCCCTGGTGTGGGGGCTGATCTCTTACCTTGGGGCCAGGAGAGCCATCTCTTCCAGGAGAGCCTTCAGCACCAGGGGATCCCTGTAGAGGGAGTGGGGAGAAGTGAGTGACCACCCCAGGAAAGAGGTCAGGCACAGTCCTAGTGGCCCTGCACAGTCACTGACTAGGGGATGGAGGCTTCTTACCTCACGTCCAGATTCACCAGGGGGGCCAGCTAATCCAGGGGGACCCATGGGGCCAGGGGGACCACGTTCACCACTTGATCCAGAAGGACCTTGTTTGCCGGGTTCGCCCTAAAGAAGAAGAGAGAGAGTAAGGCGAGGCCAGATGTGGAGTCTCAAGCCATGAGTCCGCTTCTATCATATTTGCTCTCCTTGCCTCTACTACTGCTGCCCCGCCCCCTCCAAGTCCTGGGATGATTTGTCTTGGAGACCCAACATAAAGGAGCACTCACAGAGGGGCCAGGAAGACCAGGGAAGCCTCTTTCTCCTCTCTGACCGGGCAGACCAACCACACCACGCTGTCCAGCAATACCTTGAGGTCCAGGGGTACCAGGAGAGCCCTGTGGGAGGCAGACAGGGGTGAAAAGGGCTCACAATGACACAGAGAACATGAACAACTCTGGAACACTCCAGAACAACAGAGATCAGAGCTAGCACTTACAGCAGGTCCATCAGCACCAGGGGCTCCTTTCTCACCAGCAGGGCCAGGGGGACCTGGGGGACCAACTTCACCAGGACGTCCCGCAGGACCAGTCTCACCACGGGGACCTTTGCCTCCTTCTTTGCCAACAGGACCAGGAGGGCCAGGGGGTCCAGCATTTCCCTAAATGGGCACAAGAGGGACTGTCAGAGTCCAGGCTTCCAAAGCATCATAGTTACATGCCCCAGCCAAGCCCACTGTCCTGCCAGTGCTTGCCCCTCACCCCAATCCAAAACCACAGATACTCACAGAGGGGCCAGGGGGACCAACACGGCCAGCAGCACCAGGGAAACCAGTAGCACCCTGGCCAGAAAGAACACAGTGTGGTCAGAAGCGGACAGTAAGCTTACCTGGCCTGATCTCCTCCAATCTCTGGCTTTGGGGAGACTCCACAGAGACGTGGATGGTACTCACAGGGGGACCAGCAGAGCCACGAGCACCTTTGGGTCCAGGAGCACCAACGTTACCCTGTAAGAGAGTGTAAAGGTATAAGACCCAGGCTAGGCCCAAGTCTAAGGCTACCAGAAACTTGGGTTGTAGAGGATAAAAGACTCACAATGGGGCCAGGAGGTCCAGCGGGTCCAGCGGGGCCAGGAGGACCACTGTCGCCTTTAGTACCAGTTTCACCAGGTTCACCTTTAGCACCAGGTTGGCCATCAGCACCCTGAACAAGAGGGAGAACGGAGCAGTGGATAAGGCAGCCTGGCAGCAGTGGGCATCTGGGCTGGAGGGGCCCCAGCTAGAAACTTGGAGACAACCAATCCCTCCCCATCCTTCTCCCCTGACTCAGGGTTACACTTCTGTCCTCATTCAGTCACCCAAGGTCCCATGCCTTATATCTCAGCTGGTGACAAAAAGTAAAGAAGGTATTGGTACTCACAGGGGGGCCGGCGAAACCGGCAGGGCCAGGGGGGCCAGGCTCACCACGGTCTCCCTAGAAGATGAAGAAGATGACTTTGGAGAGATGTCTCAACATTGGGAAAGGAGAGGAACAGAAGGAGCGAAGGGACAGAGGTGACGGTGAGGGGTGGGGGTGGGGGGAGCAGAAAGCAGATAGGGGAGAAGGGCTGAACACAGATCTTATCAGGGGGTCTTCTGTACTTACGGGGGCACCACGGGCTCCGGTGGGACCAGCAGGACCACTGGGACCAGTTTCTCCCTATGAGGGAGAGACAAGCACTCTAAACTCTCCTAGAAGATGAACCAATAGCATCTCCCCTCCCTTCTGGTCCTTTGAACTTCCTGGGTCACCAGCTTCATATGGTGTGACCTGCCTTCCCTGCAAAGCCCCACCTGGGCTTGCTGAGGAAGCTGTGTGTTAGGAAATAAGGTGACAAGGCAGTCACTCACCTTGTCACCAGGGGCACCAGCAGGGCCAGGAGGACCAATGGGACCAGTCAGACCACGGACGCCATCTTTGCCAGGAGAACCATCAGCACCTTTGGGACCAGCATCGCCCTAAAGATAAGGAAAAGTCAGACTTCCAGCATGGGGCCAGGAGTTGAGTTACAGCATCCTGCAGACATTTCTCAGACCTGGTGAGACCAAGGACACAAGATCCCTTCCAGGGAAAAGGTGACTATGTGGGGATTCAGGTGGGACCTTGGTTAAGAGGCCCCTGAGCTCTACAGTGTGATAAATAAGGGAGCCTCTGTCAGGGAGATGGCCCAACTCTCATCACCACGGCAACGCATCAAGAGAAGGGCCTGAATCACAGGTATAAGATTACTCAGCAAAGCAAGGAGATAGGTGAGACCCACCAAGGGCTCAGGGGAAGGTTGACTTACTCTGTCACCCTTAGGACCTGGAAGACCAGCTGCACCACGTTCACCAGGCATTCCCTGAAGACCAGGAGCACCCTGGCTACCGGGAGCTCCAGGGGCACCAGTATCACCCTGTTTTGGTGAACAAGAAGATGAGTGAGACATGGAGTCCCAGGAAGCATCTCTGACCCCTGAGCTCACTTAGAATCTCCTATGTGTGGATCCAAGGTCAAGGTTCCAGCTAGAAGGACAAACTCACGGACCCGACCTCAGATCTCATGGGTACCTGTTCTGGTCTTGTCCCCTAACCCTTCACATCCCTATGGCTTGGGTCCCATCATACACTTTCCACGATGCCCTCACCTTGGCACCATCATTGCCGGGAGCACCATTGTTTCCACGGGGACCAGCAGGACCTGGGGGACCTTGTACACCACGCTCGCCAGGGAAACCTCTCTCGCCCTGCAAAGGAAGGAGAGGGCACATGATGGCTGCTCCAACAGGGCCGAGCTCAGGACATTGTAACAGAAGTGGCCTGAGAGGACCCACTTACTCTTGCTCCAGAGGGTCCAGGGGCACCAAGGTCTCCAGGGACACCCTACGGGGTGGGAAAGAGGAATAACAGTGAGCCCAGATTCCCCTTGAGAAAGAGCTTTCCACCCCTCTCCCTGGGAGCTGGTCCTTGGGAGCCATGTTTAGAGATGAAAACATTCTTGGATGAGATGTGGAATTTCTCCTTACAATAGGAAGACTTGTGGTAAAGCCAGAGTTATTCCAGGATGCGTCTAGAGAAGCCACCTTGCCTAGAAGCCACGTGACCAGTGTCAAATCATCTGCAGCTCCCTCAGTTTGTGTAACCACAGTCCTCCCCTGTGTCTAACCTCTATCCTTCTAGCTGCTGGTTTCCTGCTCATCTAGGGGCAGTGGGTGGTCTGTCTCTTTTTTATTTCCTGCCTGCTCCCGCCTTCTGGCCAGCTGCTACCCCTTACCTGTTCACCGGGCTTGCCTGCTTCACCAGGAGGACCAGCAGGGCCAGGGAGACCCTACAGGGTGGAGATGGGAGGGGGAGAAGGGTTTAGAATCTGAGAGTTAACAAAGAAACATTCTGCACTCCCCTACAGACCTGTCACCAGACCTTACCTGGAATCCAGGGGAGCCAGCAGGGCCTTGTTCGCCTCTCTCACCAGCAGGACCCTGTCACAGAGAAGAGGTTGTCATCATGAATAGTCCAAGGGGAAGGGAGGCAGAGTCCCCCTTTTCCCTGTTCCCCAGGCCTCCCTAACAGGAACACTTACAGCAGGGCCGGGGGCTCCCTGAGCTCCGGCTTCTCCATCTTTGCCAGCAGGACCCTGCGGGGAGAAAGTGGCAAGCTCAGTGTGGTAAAGCAGATGGCAGTGGCAGGTAAGGCCTGGACCTCTGGGACAAGGCAGAGCCTSCTTGTGGCTTCTGGTGTTCTCACAGTGGCTACAGACTGAACATGGTATGTGTCAYGGGCGGGGGCAGAAAGGTGACAGAGACCCAAAAGAGATACTTACAACAGGGCCAGGGGGTCCGGGAACACCCCGCTCTCCAGCCTTCCCAGGTTCTCCCTGTGTAGAAAGGGAGGCAGAATTGAGGGTCATGGGATTCACTAAAGACAAGGACCCCTCAGTACAGTGAGTATTCCTAGAGGGCTTTCTGTTCAAGAAGGCCGAATCCTCTAGGGAAAGCTTGCTGGCATCTCATGCTTGGTCTCTCTCTGCTGCACACAAAGCAAATGCTGCCCAAGGCTCCTTCCTGGTCACCTTCTCCCCTTCCTTTCCCTGACACACACCTGCGGTGACCTGAACTGCTAATGGCTGCATCTCCTTAGGGTTCTCCTCTTCCTACCACACTTGGAGATGACTATCACATAGAAGACCAATCTTATCTGTGTGCTGGGGGACGCTCACCCAGCAACAATACTTAATTATCAGGGACAAAGCAATATCAAGGAGCCAAAAGTCTCCTATTTTACCAATAGGTCCTGAAAAGGTCATTAAAGGGCCCAAGGTCACTCAGCAGGTCAGAGGAGTTAGTGTGCCTGTTCTGCATTGTTCCTCAATGAGTACTTACAGCAGTGCCCTTAGGTCCAGGGAATCCCATCACACCAGCCTGGCCACGGGCTCCAGGAGGACCTGGGGGTCCAGGGCGACCATCTTGACCAGCGGGACCCTGAGGATGAGAGGCACAAGATTTGCGGTAAGGACTAAGGTGCATACACAAGAGGGTGGGGGTGACACGTGAGAGAGGAAGCTTACTTACAGGGGGGCCAGTTTTGCCATCAGGACCAGGGCTTCCAGGGCTGCCAGTGAGACCCTAGGGAGATGCAGGAGCATGAACGGAGGCAGGGGGAGGGAGCGGTGGAGGAGGGGTATGGAGCACCAGTTGCAGGCTGTCCCAGTCTCATGAAGAACAAGAGGGTCTTGGCTCTCACCTTGGCACCAGGGAGACCAGCTTCACCAGGGCGACCAGCTTCACCAGGAGAACCTTTGGGACCAGCAGGCCCGGGAGCACCACGTTCACCAGCAGGACCCTAAGTGAACAGAAGCCAAAGATACATCAGGGTCACAGCCTTGGCCTCATTACCACGGGCTGGCATCCGCATCCTCTTCATGCTGGGGGGAAGGTTCAGGACTTTGAGGGGCATCGTTGGGGATGCCAAATATGAGGAGGATGGAGGCACAAAGATGCATAAAGATGCACAAAGATGGGCACAGGTAACAGGGAGCATTGTTGGGGTCATGAGTATTGGGAGGAATGATCAGTCCTGTTGGGGGAGGTGAGTTTCCCTGCCAGGAAGAGAAATTACCTTGGGGCCAGCAACGCCATCAGCACCAGGGAAACCACGGCTTCCAGGTCCACCCTGCAGGCAGAAAAGAAGAGACCAGTGAGCTTAATCACCACCCCAGGAACAGGGCAAGTACCGAGGGCAGAGAAGGAGCTGCCCAGGGGACTTACACGCTCGCCAGGAGGTCCGGGCAGGCCAGTAGGTCCAGGTTCACCACGGGCTCCTCGTTTTCCTTCTTCCCCAGCAGGGCCAGGGGGACCTTGAACACCAGCAGGGCCCTGGAGAGGACAGAAAGGGAGTGGTCAGGGGGCACAAGTCCTGAAGCCCATGATGCTGGCCTCTAACCACAGGGCTCCTGGGTATGGGGCGGGGGCTCCCTTCCTCTCCTGGTCTCTCTTGAGAGTCTTCCAGGCCCCAGGGGCTGAGGAGGAGGAGGGGTGATGTGGGACTTACGGGCTCTCCTTTGGCACCAGTGTCTCCTTTGTTGCCAGGAGCACCAGGTTCACCCTGTGTCGGAGGAGCAGGAGAGAATGAAATGAGTTGGAGTTACTCTGTTGGTTCACAAATGTATGCTTCCCCAGAAGGGGGAGCACTGGAGCTAGTGCATGAGTTGGGCGGAAGGGAGAGTTTTGTACTTACACTGTTACCCTTGGGACCTGGAGCACCACTGGGGCCCTGGGGTCCAGAGGGGCCTCGGGCACCAGGGAAGCCAGGAGCACCAGCAATACCAGGAGCACCCTGCAGGAGGCAGGATAGACATTTTAGCCCAGGGGTGGAGGGCATGAGGCAGGTGGCAGGCGGGTGTCAGAGGAGGGCTGGTGGTGACTTACGTTAGCACCTTTAGCACCAGGTTGTCCATCAGCACCAGGGTTTCCCTATCACATGGAGAAAGGAGGGTGAGTGGCAGGCAAGGACTCTGAAGCTGGCAAGTAGCCCAGGAGGACAGTAGCAGGTGACACTTACAGCAGGGCCGGCAGCACCAGCAGGGCCAGGGGGTCCAGGCTCACCACGAATACCCTGGGGACCTTCAGAGCCTCGGGCTCCCTGGGGACCAGCTTCACCCTATGTTGGAGGAAAGGACAAATCAGAACCCAAGCTGGGGCATCTAGCATTACTTCTGGATGTCAGATTGTGTGTGTGGGGAGGGGTCAGAAGGGGAAGGATGAGGATTTTGAGAGCTAGGGAGGGGACCCCAGGATAAGGGTATTGAGGAATGTGCTTCATTCTTGCCACTCTGGGCTTCTCTGGTCTGGGGTGACACCCAGTTTTTGTTCTGTGACAGTCATGTTCAAAGAAAGAATGGGTCTCACCTTAGCACCAACTGCACCAGGGAATCCAGGAGGCCCAGTGGGGCCAGTGGGACCCTGGGAACAAAATGGATGTTTAACTACAAGGCACAGATAGAAGCTAAGAGCTCCTAAGTTTCAACAGCTGATGTCAGCCCCAAGAGCTGACACTGAGACCTCACCCCACTCCCAAACTCAAAGTCAAAGCCATCCTTACCGGGGGCCCAGCTGCACCAGTAGCACCATCATTACCACGAGCACCCTGTAAGAGAGAGGGGAGATCCAGTTATGCCCCTGAGCACTAGACAGCTTCCATAGTCCCTGGTGAACCCCAAGCAGAGCCCAGGGACATCCCAGGGGGCTAGGAGTACTTACAGCAGGGCCAGGGGCTCCAGGGCGACCTCTCTCACCAGGCAGACCTCGGGGACCCTAATAACCAAACCAAGAGATGTAAAGCGAGATGGAGACACATTCTCTCCCAGCCTCCATCCACCCTTCACCCTACCCCTCCCTTTTGGGGCACCCCCACCCTCAAGCTAGCATATTCACCATCTGGCCAGGAGCTCCATTTTCACCAGGACTGCCAGGCTCTCCCTAGGGACAGAGAACAGAGTGAGGGTTTCTTGTATAGCAGGACTGTTGGGATGTGTGTGCAGAACCTTTTGACAGCCTCTTACCTTAGGGCCAGCAGGACCAGCATCTCCTTTGGCACCATCCAAACCACTGAAACCCTAAGGGAGAGATAAGGTGAGACTCTGGGGAGGAGCATGCCACTTGGATACCCACACAGATTTGAGGAGTTTTAGATCACCCCAGCCATCTCCCTGTCTCTGAGCCAGACCAGACCCAATTCACCTATTGTCCCATCCAGTCTCTTTATAGGGACATCCTTCCCAAGAAAGGACGTTCTTTTGAATGTCTAACCTATGGCCTTTGAGACATCTGCAGCTACCAACTAACATGATACACAACAGGATCTCTTAGGGGAAGGGTCTAGAATGGTGGCTTGGGACTTTGGGGACTTCATTGACTCAAAGGAGACTTACTCTGTGTCCCTTCATTCCAGGGAGGCCAGCTGTTCCAGGCAATCCCCGAGCACCCTGGAGAGAAAGGCAAATAAGAACACGGAAAGGAGTCAGGAGGGCTCTGGAACATTGCTCCTAAACGCATCCCCAGCGCAGTAAGACCTGGGGCCTATCCTCACACTTGCTCACCTGAGGCCCAGGAGGTCCACGTTCACCAGGACGGCCAGGTTTACCAGCTTCTCCCTGAAGAGAGAGAAAAGGTCATTATGGCTGTGCCCCACCCCATACTAGGAAGGAGCAGAAGGGCTCAGGTTTATTGGGGTTATTGAAGGTTTGGTCTGGTTTAGGGACCCGGAATCTAACTTTGAACCTAAAACTCAGTTTAGATCTACAATGAAACCTCTGGTGACATTTGAGTACTTTCAAAGTAGTTTCTGTCACCGTGTGTTCATTTCCACATCGGATCAACCAGAGCTCTTAAACTTGGATTCCTCCAAGGAATGGGGCTGGGGGTATGGATGGAGGTGGGCGCTGCCTTACTAAAACATGCTACTCAATGGAAAGATCACTGCCAAGAACCCTCTGGACGCCAGGGAGAACTTTCATCTTCTTCCCCTGGTTGTTGCCCCCAAGGGTGGTGAGACCCTGCTAGGAGGATTTTAGGACCCACACAGAGAAGGCCACAGGATGAGCTAGTGTTTTCCCCTGGGGTTACTTACATCATCTCCGTTCTTGCCAGGGGCGCCTGGGGGGCCACGGGGACCCATTGGACCCTAGAGAAGACAAGAAAGGTTCTTAGAACCCCCAAATGAGAGACAACAAAGAGGAAGACTGGAGTCGGGAGGGGACACAGGTCACCCTTCACTCAGTATGAGTGACTTTCACAGGAGAGTTTGTGGAGAGGGAGGTGTGTCAAGCGAAGGACTGACTTACTGAAGCGCCAGGCTCGCCAGGTTCACCAGGGGGGCCTTGGAAACCCTGAGGACCCTGGAGAATGAGAAAAGGGTAGGCTCAGAAAGGCAGGTTCTTGCCAGGCTGTCTCCCTCTTACAAGAGATGTCTACCAGCCTCCTGCCTTCACCCCAATCTTTCTCCTCCAACATTCCCCCCATGCCCAAGGTGATACACAAAGATCTCTCTGGATACGTACGGGTGCGCCAGGGGGGCCAGGGAGACCACGAGGACCAGAAGGACCCTACAGAAGGACAAAAGGGGGAGGCATGTGACACCTGTGGGTGAAAGCCGTGTGGGAGAGGTCTCTTTTTACTGTGGGAAGCACAGTTGTCCTGCACCTTCTCTGGGTCTGAAGTTCCAAAGGTGGCCATTTTACCTCCCAAAGCTATCTGCACCTCCCCCTTGCAGGACCATCGTGGGCCTTTCTCTTCTGGATCCCCTCCCCCCGCCCCATTCCCTTTGCCATCACTGCTCCCCCTGGTGGCTCACCATGGGGCCAGGCACGGAAACTCCCGCTGATTTCTCGTCATAGCCATAGGACATCTGGGAAGCAAAGTTCTAGAAAAACAAGAGAGAGGGCATGAGAAATTGGGCTCGGGATGGTAAACTGAAGGGCAGGTGGGCATTGCTAGGAGTGGGGCAAGTTGACATGCGCTTGCGGATGTGATTAGCTAAGAAAGCCATCAACACTGCCTGTAAGATGTTCCTGTAGCAGACACCTCAACTGAGCCATCTAACCAGACAATCCCAAACTGCAGAACAGTCGATAAAATAGCCGCCTCTGCCTGACAACCAGACTCTTCAAAAACTTGTGAGCCAAGATGACAAAGAGTCTCAGAAACAGTCAACATTCGTGGGGACCAAAGAGATGATGATGAAATGAAATTGGTGGTCTTGGACAAGAGGGGGAAAATGCTATAAAGAACATTTAGCGCATTGGCTAAATCTGACAGTGGATTGTATATTAGGCAATGGCGCTATATCAACATTAAATTTGGTGCTATGGTCCCATAGCAGAATGTCCCTGTTTAGGGAAATGCACTTAAGTGCTTCAGAGCACAGGGCATGGGCATGTTCTGTGCCCAGAGTGGCGAAAGAGTTGTGAAGAAGGGTGAGTGGAAGTTTTGTACACTATTGCAACTTTTCTGTATGTTTATGATTATTTAAAAACATAAAGTTATGTCTGTCAAAACCAAAGCAAAGCAAAACAAAAACCGGGGAGTCACACAGGTCTGGGGTCTCAAAGCTCTACTTACTCCTCCGAGGCCAGGGGGGCCGGGTGGACCAGCAGGACCAGGAGGACCAGGAAGCCCAGGCTGTCCAGGGATGCCGTCTTGTCCAGGGGGGCCAGCGGGTCCCTGGACCAAGAAAGGGTGGGGTTGCTATAAGCACAAACCAGAACCACACCCCCTCCAGTTTCCTAGCTCACTTAGAATGCAATGCTTACCCTTGGGCCTTGAGGGCCGCGGTCTCCCTTGGGTCCCTGTGGGTTTGAGGGTGAAGAAACAAGAGACAGATTAGAGAAACGAGGAAAGTTTCAGTCCCTAGGAGGACAGTGGGAGTCACACGGGTGAGCTGAGCGGAAGCAGAGAGCAGAGTATTACCTGGACTGCTATGAGCTCTTGGTTTGGTGATTCTGTGGGGGCAAAGATGTGCAGTTAGAAGTAAATTTACTAAGGCACCTGAGGTGTTGGAGGCTTTCAAGGCACAGTCAAAGATGGGTCTCTGACCTCCCCTAAGCCTACGCCCAGAACGTACCAAATTCTTCTGGGCAGAAAGCACAGCACTCGCCCTCACGTCTTTGGGGGTTGGGACAGTCCAATTTTTCCTGGCAAACCACGTCATCGCATACGGCCGTGCCATTGTGGCAGATACAGATCAAGCAGACATCGGCTTTCCACGTCTCACCATTAGGGATCTTTACGCCATTGTGTATGCAGGTGACTTCAGGGACTGGGCAAATGGGAAATAGGACGTGAGCGGCTCTGAGACCCCACCTCGGGGCGCCAGGGATCCCAGCCCTACTCACCCTTTCCTCTGTCAAATAGCCGCACGTAGATTTTCTACTTCCCACCTCTCCCCCCCTTCTCACTCACAGTCTATTCTATTTCCCTCTTTCAGGGAGATCCATCCAT
>LOJH01002308.1:0-17654 GCA_001685095.1 Ellobius talpinus | reverse complement strand
CCCCCCCCCCATTTCCTTCCCTCAAATCCTTAAATGCTGGTCTGCTCCAAAGCGGCGTTCAGTGACAGCACCGGGAATCCTGGCCAGGACAGCTATAACTTCCCAGTTCTCAGGAATTTAAACAAAGCTTTAGACTGGGATTGCTTCCAAACTCAACTTCAGCCCACGCGCGCGGGAACCAAGTGAAATAGAAAGCCCTCTGCAGGAGAGTAGGAGGGGTCCCATACAGTAGAAGGAGGTTCATGGGGGTGTGGTTTGCGCGCAGACAAGAGGCGGGGGTGGGAGGAGAGAAGGGGTGTTCCAGTCCTAGTCCCACCCCCATTCCCATGGCAGGTGGGATGGAGTGGGAGGGGCTAAAATGTGGAGGGGCTGATTTCAGTGGAGTCCAGTCCTAAAGTTGTATATATCCTAAGCCCCCCCCGGAATCTTAAAAAGCTTGCTTTCGAGACAAGCCCCATCCCTCAAAGCCAGCCTTAGGAGCCTCTCCCTTAGCCAAAGAACTCAAGCCTGCAAATAGTAATTAGTAAACCATGCCCAAGGCTCTAGTACCGGATCAAGTGAACCACTAGGTGGCAGGCAACACTAAACGATGCATGGGGCGGAAACAATTTTATCCGACCTGAGCCACTTCTTTCAAAGACGGGCTACCCCAGCCCTGGCTTTATTTTCTTAGTTTGGAGATGGGGGTCCCAGCCAGGCAATAACCCAGATCTTCCCTCTTTAGCCCGCGCGCTGTAAAATGCGGACCCGGAACGCGTAGTGCTCAAGGTTGACCAGCAGGGGGCGCAGGGACCGCGCCCTGTCAAATCCGAGCCAAACTTTCTCATCCAGCAACCCTCCCACTCTGTGCGTCCCCTCCCCCCGACCAGCCCAGCACCCCGGCGGCCCCAGCAACACTGTCTAGCTTGCAGAGAAGGCAAACAATCTTTCCTTATGAATCATCCCGCAGCCTTTTTGATAGCTTTTACATCTTGGGCTCCGAATCTCTATTCCAGCGGCCTTATTCCATCTTCGACGTACTCTGTCCCAACTTGTGCCCAGATTCCCACTTTTCCTGTTATGCTACTGGTGGGTGCTTGGAATTTACTCTTGTGTCATTTCACCCCGCGCTTCACTTCTGATAACTGTCCACCTTCATCTGCACGCCTGGGTGTCCTCTCTCCTCCCAGTCCCCTCCATCACCTTCCCACCTCTGACTGGAGCATCCCGCGTTTCTGTTTAAGCCTCACTTGCCAGAATCCAGAGCAGAACGCAATACCAAGAAGCCATGAACTCCCCAAGTTTGAAACTTACTGTCTTCTTGGCCATGCGTCAGGAGGGCAGTGGCCCCTAAGAGGAGCAGGAGCCGGAGGTCCACAAAGCTGAACATGTCTAGACCCTAGACATGTAGACTCTTTGCGGCTGGGGTTGGGGGTTAGCTTCGGCTCATGCGTGTCCTCACTCCGCGTGCCTCCTGCTCTGTCCCGAGGAGAAACTCCGGTCTGCTCCGACGACTGGCCTGGGCCCCTTTTATACCATCCTGATGGAGAGTTGGGAGGAACCCTGCCTCTTGGAGAGGGGGAGCCGGCAGCCCGGCCCCCAGCCAATCAGAACTGCCTGGCCCGGCCCCCAGTTTGGATAGGAGAGGGGGGAGGAGGGAAAGGAGTCCACCCAGCCCCCCCTTTGCAATTCTGCCACCCCTGCCCCCTGATCTACCCTGGCCAGGGGTACTGTCATCCGGAGTGTGGCTGGGACCTCAGTATACTGCTTTGTGGGTAGGGGATGCCCCTTGCACTTTCTGAGACCTCAAATCAGAAGGATGTGAAACTGGGGGTCTGAGTGGGGGGACATTACAAAGGGGTCAGGGTCAGGCATAATTGGGAAAACTGGCCCTGCTTCTTAATGCTTCTGACATCCTTGGGAAGAACTAAGGAATAAGCTGGACAGACATCTCTCCAAATCAGAAGAACCAAGTAGCTAAGCAGATGTGCCTGTTTGAGATGGTGGGGGGCAGAGGTCATCTCTTGGTGTGGCCCAGGTGTGAAGGGTAGGAATATGCCTAACAAGCTAGTTAGACTTCTCTTCAAAGATACTACGAATCAGATATGTGATTGCTTGAAAGTAGGGAGGGGGAATGGAGGTCTGTTTTGCTGTGCCTGTGGCTCCCAGACAAACCCATAAGCCCTTCTTTAGCTCCAGGTGTGACTGAGGCTGAGGCTTGGGGAGAAGTTTGACACTCTGGACCTTCCAGAGGAAGCTTAGGCATTAAGTGATGGAGCACCAGGGTAGGCTGGAGGATTCCTGGGGCCTTAAAGCTATGGACTGGGGTTTGTTGTATAAATTAATCCCCTGAACTCCTCCAACCCAGAGCTGGTAAGTGAGCTTGTTGGGGGGAGGCCTGTGACCATGGATACCTTAGAAAAGGGTCTTGTACCAGCAGTGGCTACAACAGGAATTGGTTAGAGGCCTTCTTATGTAGCAGAATCAATCCAGAGAGAACAGGTAGAAGGCACATGGGCACAGAGGGCTGTTCACAAAGTGACAGAGAGTCCCCTTTTCTTATTGTACCTGGGCTTGATCTGGGGACACCTAGGTGAATTCGGTGTGTGGAGGGAACTTGTGTTCGGAAGCAGAATGGCTTTATTTTAAGGCTGCCCCTCCCCCCCACATCCTCACTTCTTTGCTAGAAACCCTGGCCATTACTCTCCACCTCTGCAATCAGGAAAGGGACATTTGTAGTACCCCTTCCCCAGAACAGCAGGTTATATTTAGAGAATATGTCTCTAGTATCCTTTCTTCCCCTATATCCCATCCCCCCAAAATGCTCTGCCTGACCCCCAGTCTATTTAGGACCTACACCCTGCCAAAACATGGGTGGTGAGGGAAGGCATTGGGTTCTCCTTGCGAGGCCTCGGATGTCCTGGGCCACTTCCCCCACCGGCTTCTTTAGAACTGCAGACGTGGAATCAGGGAGTTCCGCCTCCTCCAAACCATCCAAGATTCCATTGCCCCCCCCTTCACGCCCTTCCTGAGCTAGTTTTGTGCAACGAAGGCAAAGGGAAAAAAAAGACCAAGGGAACAGAAGGGGAGGGAGCCACGTCGCTGGCCCTGGCCGTGGGCAGCTAGGCTGAGCAGTGCGGGTGGGAGACTGCGTGGGGCTATAATTAAAGGGAAAATATAGAGTTTCCAGAGAGGCAGGACTGGAGACAGCAGTGGAAGGACGGGACTTCATCAATTATCCCGACCATGTGGCAGTAACTTGTGGCCCAGTATCTGCCCCCGCCTAGTGCCAGTGCCTGCAGGGCAAGACTGGGGGTTGAGATGCTGAGATGGTAGTTCCGGAAACCCACTGAAGTTCTGCCTTCCACTGTGGTCAGTTCCAAAGGGCGCCCCTGCTCCCCAACATTGACCAGGAAGGACCCAGTACCTAAGAGGAGCAATCATTTGAAGATGTTGTCTAGGTTAGGATGCCATACGGCTTGACATGGGGTTGGTGTGATCACCTTTTATTGAGTTTTATATCAGGAAAGCACTGACCCAAATGAATCTCCTTTCCCTGCTCCTGACCTAGCCTCTCCCAGCCTCACCTGGAGAAGAGAGGAGCCTCACAGGTGTGGATTGGTGACTGCTACATCAATACATCAAGGGTCTGGGATTCTGATGGAGACCTGGAGACCCCTGGAGGTGGGGGTGGGGTGGGGGCTTGGTGTGTATGTGTTAGGTGACAACCACTACCCCAATTCCAGGTCTTTGCCCAGGGGTTCTAGCCAGATGGGTTCGGAGCTTCCTTTCCACGTGGCATGGAGCTGAAGCTCAGGGCCTCCTCTACCACTTTTCAACTTGAAAAGGCTGGCAGGTACCCAGCTCGAAGATGTGTCTTTAATTTCTGCAGTATGACAGTGAAGGGAAGAATGTGCTTGGGGTCTCCTCCCAGCCTGGCGGGGGCCTCCCTGGCCAGGCTGTGGACTGGAGACTGGGGGGAGGGGGAATTGGATCTGGGAAGGGAGGAGACGCCGCGCCACCTCATCTTTAGGAAACTCTGAAGCTCTGGCTTCTTGTGGAATGTAGAGCTTTGTCCGGCACTTGGAGTGTAGGGGGAGCAAAAGCCAGAATCTCCACCCCCCACCCCCAAGAATGGTAAAGTCATCAGCAATTGGGGAAAAAAATTCCTCAAGAAGAAAAACAGAAGGAGGAAAGTGCTGAGCTCTGAGTTCTGTCTCTCTCCAAATTTTCCCAAGTGTCCCCCCACCCCAGAGGGAGGGTGAGGACTCCTTTGGGACTCCGTGGTGTGGCACAGGAGTGGCAGCAGCCCTGGTATAAACGCGCCTGATAGGGCACACGCCCCTGTCTCCTCTCACACGCTTCCCCGTGGTTCTAGTCCCTACACCAAGTTCTCTTGCCTTTCCCATTCAAATCCTCCAGAAAGTTGTTCTGTCTCCAGCCTTGGCTGCAGACCAGGGCCTGAGAGCTGGTCTCCTGGGAGAAGGGCAAGGAGAGTGTGCAGCTGTGTGTGGGGGTGGGCATCTGGGTCTGAAGTAAAGGCCACAGGGCATGAAGCATGCCCCAGCTCCCACCACAGAGCCCCACAGTCTTCAGAGGGAAGTACCCAGAGCAAAATCTGGGGGTGGAGCCTAGGTGTGTGGGTGCCTTTCTTCTTCCCTTTCTTCTGCAAGGCACCTGGCACCATCTGAGCCCTTTGTTAGGTTCCCCAGCTCACCTCCAATTCTACTCTTTCCCTTCTGAGCATCCCCTTCCTCCTTCCATCCCTGCTTTCTTGGCCAGTTTAGGGTTAATGCCAATGAATTCAAGTCTCCTTACATAGAGTGGTTGATGCTTGTGAGCCCTCCAGTCGGAAATGCATAAAAAATCCTTTGTGGTGGTGCACACCTTTAATCCCAGCACTCAGGAGGCAGAGGCAGGCGGATCTCTGTGAGTTCGAGGTCAGCCTGGTCTACAAAGTGAGTTCCAGGATACCCAGGGCTATACAGAGAAGCCCTATCTCAAATGAGAAAGAGAGAGAGCTTTGTTGTCTAGATTCTAGATTTCAGAGGAGAAAGAGAGAACCCCAGGAACACAGTGACTGAAGCTGTGTGTGTGTGTGTGTATGGAGTTGTCCCCAGCAATAGCATGGATGGTGGAGAGCCGAGGGCTAGAGCTGAGCCTCTAGTACCCTCTGAGTGAAGGATTGGGTAGAAGACCACACACAGGTGATGCGATAAGAATGGCCCAATGAGAAAGAAGGGAAGAACTGGGCATGGTGGCACACACCTTTAATCCCAGCACTCAAGAGGCAGAGGCAGGCAGAGCTCTGAGTTCAAGGCCAGCCTGGGCTACAGAATGGGTTCTAGGACAGCCAAAGATACACAGAGAAACCCTGTTTCACAAAGAGAGAGAAGGGAAGGAAGAAAGGGATGAAGAGGGATGGAAGGTTCTGGAAGGAGGAAGAAGTAGATGCTCCAGTGAGAACTAGGAGGCCCAGAGTAAACCGTCCCGATTCAGCCACATGGTGTTTGGTGATGGTCGCTTCTGGGAGAAAGCTGCTTTGGAGGGGTGGTGGGCAAAGGAAAGAGACTTCAGCCACAGAGTGAGTGGGCATGCAGGTACCTCAGGTGGACTGAGGCGAGGTTCAGAAGTGGAACTCCTCTGCTCTCCTGTCAGACCCTTTCTTCGCGCCAAAGGTGAGTCCCAGGGCCTCAGGCATCTTGGGCCTCTGGGGGAGTCTGAAGGCAGAGGAGGAACTCCTTAAGACCAGGAGGCACCACGTGACTGGGTTTTCACTTCCTCCCCATGTTACTCATCCTGCCCTTGTTCTTTCTTCCTTCTCTTCTTTCCTGCCCCCCACTCCTCTCCCTCAACCTCTTTCCTTTTCATGCATTTTTCCTGGTCTCCTTTCTTTCCCCTGCCTCCGCCCATTGTTCCCACCCCTCCACCCACGTGGCTTTCTCTTCTTCATCTTCTGTTCCCCAGTCTCTGGTTATGCAGTACCTGCATCCTGTCTTTGGGGGAAGTGCTCTTTGTTGGCCGCATGAGGATCCCCAGTTGTCTTCAGGGAGGGGAGGAGATCTAGGGGTCTTGTATCAACCCTGGATTCCGGTTTGAAGCACAGGGATATAAATGCGAAGGTTCCAATGCAGCTGGATTTGAAAGTTTTAGAGCGTGTGTTTGCCAAGCTGGGTGCGGGGGGGTACAGTTTGAGTTGGGGACACCTATCCAGATATCATCTCCCTTCCCTCATCCTGCTCCCCAGGGAAGCCTCAGCTATAGATCTCAGTCTTCCACTTCTGCACAAGCCTCCAACGCTCCTTTCTTAGGGGTCTGGAGATTTTCACGTGTGGAACTATGGTAGGGGTAAGAGAATAAGTCTGCTCCCTGTGTCAGATGTGGGCAGAGGACCCAACAGGACAGAACCTGGCTTGCAGCAGAAAGAATCCAGTACAGAGGATCAGATAGCCCCACCTTCTTTCCCATAGCCACCCCCTTCCTTTGCTGAGGTGACTATTCATTTTTCTCATGTAGTCACTCCATAAACATCAAGGGTTTATCCTCTTGGAATTCAGTGAGCTGCAGAGACCCTGTGGCTGCAGATGTGAATGAAATCTCAAAAGCACAAACATGCAACAGACCAGGTTGTGAATGGGGGGTCTGCCCTCATCTTGGGACCCTGGACAGGTAGATGGCTGAGTGGAGATGGCTTAGGTAAGGGGCAGATCCAGGTGGGGAGTTGAGTTGCAAAGATTCTGGCACAAGCAGGTTCAGGACCCTCAGGAAGGCTCAAGAAGGCTCGTGCTATGATTGAGCATGGCCAGTAGACAAGGCAGGCCTGTGCGGTCAGCACATGGATGTACATCTCCTGTAGAGGGTAAAGCAGGAGGGAGCACAGTCAAGCCTGCATCTGTGAAAGGTCACCGTGGTCCCTGGATGGAGTGGCTGCTGTGTGCTGAAGGGGTCCGAGTAGGGACAATGGCAGAGAGGTGCCAGTGTGGCCCCAGTGAGGAGGCATGTACCAGGTTGCTGAGAATGGAAACAAAACAGAACGGAGGATTCATGAGCCTTGTGGAGGAGAACTTAGGGGGCTGTTAGGCTCAGAGTGGATGTGGGGTTGGGTGATGAGGGATGTGAATGACTGGCTGCTCCTGAGCCTGTCTGGGGCTGGAGGAGCAGACTGGAAAAGAAGATTCTGAGTTGGGTGTCTATGGTAGACACTCTAGTTGATGCTATTCAAGGCAAACTCGTGCAGGCCTCTGGGATCAGCCTTGTGCTGGGAGAGTATTAGGGTCAACAGCTTGTACCCTCAGAAAAAGGGGGACAGGAAAGTCTGCCAAATGCAAACAAAAGTGAGTCTGGCCAAGACACACTGACTGTGGATTGTAAATTGCTTCATGCCTCAGAACTTTATCTCCCTGATCTGTAAAATGGGGCAATAACACCACTTTTCTGACTGGCTTATGTCTTGCACAGTAAATGGACGCCTCCAGGGAGATGGCGGTGGTGGGGTGGTATTAAGGAGAATGCCTAGGGGAGAGGAGGAAGGCATCACAGAGGAGGGGGCTTTGGAGCCAGCCGGGGAGTACAGGCAATGGGGCTGAATGTAGGGCTCAATTTGGAGAAGAAGGTGCTGCAAATTCAGAAAGGGAGGGGGATGGGGTGTGGATGACAGCAAGCAGAGGAGGGCTTGGGCAGAGGAGCCAAACAAGATGAGGCTGGAGGAGTCTGCTGGAGCCAATTTCCAGAGGCCTGGAACTTGGGGGTTCAGTCCGAGCATCTTAAAGAGTTGGTGACCACTTCTGAGCAGGGCACAGCTGTGACTTTTGACAAAGACTTGTCCTAAGCACTTTGACTCAGTAACATCAAAAACAGACTCAAAAAGCTGGCACCCCTGAGGTTCTGAGAAAAGTGAGCTGGGACATGGGTCTGAATTAACAGGAAGACGGCAGGAGAGTAGACTGGGGTAAAGGAGCTGACCCCTGCAAAGTTACTGTCCAACCTCTGCAGGGCTCCAGAATTTTTAGGGTCTGGAGGCTGAAGTATCAAAGAGAGACATTCTGTTGGGAGAAAGTTTTGTACTCATTTTGCTCTCCTCTCTCTCGGCACAGAGAACTTTGAGGTCCAGAGAAGGCAAATGCCTGACTGAGGCCACCTTAGCTGGGACCAAGTGCTCTCTGTGAGATAAGATCTCTTGTGTTTTTCAGACCCTCTGACTAGGATTCACTTGGGAACTGTCAATCTAGGGAAGCGGCAGAGACGGAAGAGGCAGGCAAGACCACCATATCATTCCAGCCCAAGCTTGGGAGCCCCGGGCAGTCCCAGACAACAGCTCCAGGCTCTCAGCTGGACCCTGTGGCCAGAGGGGGAAGGGAGCTTGGTGGGCAAGGAGGAACTGCCACCTGGAAAGGCTTGATGGGAACCAGCTGGCTGGGGTGGGGCCCCGGGAGTGTGGGTTGAGGGAGGGCGGGGCAAAATGGGCTGGAGGCCACGGTGGGCGGGCTACTGACAGCCCTGGGCTGGGAGTGGCTGCTGGAGGCCCCAACCTTCCAGACTGCTGCAGTCCAGATGCCTCCGCAGCCGGCCAGGCTCATCCAACCCGCTGACCTCATTCCCAGCTCCCTCCCGTGCAGCCCCCCTCAATTGCCTGCCACGTAGGCTGGAGCCTCAGCAGCCTTCTCCGTTGGGGTGGCTGGAAGAGGACCCAGGCAACCTTAAGCCAGAAACCTGCTAGGCCAGGCAGAGTTGAGGAGGGCAGCTATGATCACTCTGAGCCTCAGTTTCCCCTCCCCAAACATGAGGAGACCCAGTGAATGGAGAGGACTGGGGTTACAGGGAGCGGGGAAGTGAAGCAGGTTAGAGCTGGCAAACAAGAATCAAGAGGTGGCGGTTGCGGGGGAGGGTCCCGGCGTGGGGTGTCCCTGGAGGTCATCCCAGCCATCCCTCAGCCTCTCAGGCCTGGAGAGAGCGTTGCGCTCCAGAAGAGGTTGAAGCAGGGGCGGGGGTTTTCCTCCTTTTGTCAAACTAGTCAAAAGAAAGGAAGTTCCCAGAAGCTTTGAAATCCTTTGTGAAATCTAGACTCCTTCCCTCCTGCTGCTTTAGGCTGAAATTTGCCAATTTGCAGCAGAGATGCAGTGGGAGTCCTGAGGTGCCCTCTCCCTCAGCACCTCAGAGACCTTATCCCAAGTGTTTGGGCAGAAGTCCCTACCTCTGGCCACTGTTTCCCCCTTGCCTCCCTGTCCCAGAGTGGGTCTCCAGTTGACCCTGACTGGACAGGAGGCTGTCCCCACTAGTCCACAACAATGAGTTCCAGGCTTGTGAGTCATCCCGGAATGTCTGCTGTGCCTGCAGCTCCCAGTGCCTAGCCAGAGACCCTCTTTCCCCTCTTCTTTGGACAGAAGGGAAGCCTTGCTTACTACTAGTCCCAAGTGAGCAGGAGGGACTGGCCTCTCAAGGAGACAGTCCCTTCCTAATAACAGGCTCCATGACTTCTACATCCCAGGTGGGGAAGCTGAAGAGGGGTGGGTATGGAAGGGCAGGAGCTTTCCCCAGCAGCAAGTCCACCCTCTTCCTGCAGCCGGAAGACAGCTAGTTGATGCAGCTTTAAGGGCCTCAGGATCTCCACTCTGTCACTCCCCTTGTGATCCCAGTCACAGCCCTGGTTTAGTTGTCTCTCTAGCTGCCACCCTAGACTGACCTGGTAACTCTGGAGGGGGGGTCACTTCTCCATGCCACAGTTTCTTTATCTGTAAAATGTGAATACAAAGATTGGACAGAAAAGTTCCTCCCCTCAAGTAGGACTGTGATTTAAGAATCAGACACCAATCAGGCGTAGTGATGCACGCCTTTAATCCCAGCACTTGGGAGGCAGAGGCAGGCAGGTCTCTTTGAGTTCGAGGCCAGCCCGGTCTACAGAGTGAGTTCCAGGACAACCAGACCTCTATAGTGAAGCCCTGTCACAAACAAACAAATAAAAAACAAAAGAGAACCAGACACATCTTGGGTCGTACCCCCGCCCCTCGATGTCCACAGTACCCGCAATTTCTGTTTCTCCGTCTGACAGCCCCTCTTCTCCCATGTCAGTCACCTTCGCCCACCCCTTACAGGCAGACCACTGACAAGGGCAAGGTAAGGCAGAGGCTGTGAGGTTTGAGCTTCAGGGTCAGCTGTGGCCAGGACCACTCCCGACTTCAAGAGCCTTCAGGCTCCTCTGAGGTTTGCGGAGACAAAGGAAAGAAAGACCAATCTTTCCTGCCCATTAAGGACTTTCAAAGCAATATCCCTCACTTTTCTTCCCTGCATATCATTAGCAAAAAAAAACCCTGTCCCCTTTAAGTGTGACCACAAGAGTAGCTTGCCTTGGCTGCTGCCTGAGGCTGCACCCTTCTAGGAACTTCTGCCTCGGGGAGCCAGTCAGCTCTCAGAAGGGACGTTCCAGGGGATGAGATATCCGCTGTCTCAGAAAGGCGTGGGAACTGGGAGGCCAGCATAACTAACAACAAACATCTGTACCAGGCTGAGCTGTGAGCACTTCACACATTGATACTCCTGTTCATACTCTCACGGAGTCCCTAGGGCGGCTGCGCATGCTGTCTGCAAGTTCAGAGGAAAGAGACACAGAGAGGCTAAGACAGCTGCCACAAGTCACAAAGCCAAGAGTCAGAACTCAAACTCAGACAGCCTGGCTCCAGAGTTCTCGTGCTTGAGGGCTACTCGGGCAGGTCCTCTGGCCCCGGGATAGACTGCAAAGGGCACCGTGGTACCGAGCTGGAAAAGGCTGTCATGTACTCAGGCAGACTCCCTCCATGTGTGTGCTCACCCAGGGAGATGGCAAGGTAGCACAGTTCGACATGGATTTAGCACAGCTGCAGCAAACTGGAAGAGTCCAACCGTCTGCCTCCCTCCCGTCACCGAGGACCTGTGTAAAAACTGTATACTCTCATGGCCTCTTAGTGAACCCTCACAGCCCTGACACACCCCAATATAGCCTTAATACCTCTGTTTCACACGTAGAGACGGAAGCCGGACAGGATCTAGGCATGACCTAAGGTGCCCTTTCTAGAACCGAGGGCTGACTGAGGCAGGACACAGTCATGGTCATTTTTGGCCCAGCCCCACGTGTTCTTCCCTGTGCATCCACACGGTTCCTGCAGCAGATCAGGTGCACTAGCAGAGATTGACAGCTTGTAGTCTGGATGCCAGCAACACATCCTTCCTTCTCACTGAAGACCCCCAGAACGCTCTTAGGCCTGCTTTAGATGTGACCGAAAGCCTCTTGCAGGGGTCTCCCCAGACAGGAAGTGGTGGGCCCTCTCCCCTTTTCGCTATCAGCCAGCCTAGAATCCCAGCTGCATATCCCACATAGGCACCCAAGCTAAGGGTTCTTGAGTGTTTTCTGTGTGCCAGGCGTCATCATCAGGTCATTGAAGGGTCACAGCAACCCTATGGTGTAGGTTCCAGTTGTACTTTTTATAGTTGCTTTACAGGTGAAGAGAGTCTCAGAGGAATAATGTGTTTAAGGTCAAATGGCCAAGAAGCTGCAGAACTGAGGGCAGAGAATAGCACTAAACGGTGTGCTATTATATCTTGTTCTCTGACATTGATGGGGTATTTGCAGAGTCTGCAATTGCTGACTTTCTTGCTGTGTTCTGGGTTAGGCACGCAGAGAGAGGGAGGCCTACGGTGTTCCTCTCTTTCTCTGCCTGTCCCTGCCTCACAGGCTTCTTAGTGGATGGGATGCTCTTACCTTCCTTTCCCAGGGAGTCTTCCTCTAAGCACATTAGGACATGTGAGTCTTGACTCCCAAGTGTTTGACCCCCTAGTGAGGGGAAATGCTGAATTGGTGCCTGATGGGGAGGATGGAGACCAGGAGATACACTGGGGTGAGTTTCTAGAGACCAGGACTGGGGTGGTAGAGCAGGGGAATTGGGGGATTGGGGTTCAAGAGAGGGTTTTACTGTGTAGCCCTGGCTATCCCGAAACTCACTCTGTAGACCAAGCTGGCCTCATACAGAGATCTGCCTGCCTCTGCCTCCTGAATGCTGGGATTAAATGTGTGTGCCACCACCACCCAGCTTCTGGCTCCATTTTGATTTTATGCTGCCATCTATTCCATATCTATCTGTGATGATGCCTGTGGAAGCCAAGAGGGCACCAGGTTCTCAGAAGCTGCCTGATGTGGGGGCTGGAAACAAGACTCATGCCTTCTGCAAGAACGGCAATTGTCCTTAACTGCTGAGCCGTCTCTCCAGTGTCTGTGTAGTTCATCTTGATGGACCCGGAGATTCCCCAGGGGTTAGTAGCGCAGTTCATTTTTGGGCATGCCCGGGAGGGTATTTCCAGAGAGGATCATCTGGGGGATGGGGGATACTTTTCCTGAAAGTAGGCAACACCATCCCACAGACTGGGAACATGGATGAAATAAAAGAAGAAAAGTAGGAGGAAGCTGTGGAGATGGAGCAGTTGCTCATGGAATGGAATCACGAGCCACGACTGTCTCAGGTAACTGAAGTTTGGTGGACACATTCCCATCTTAGACTGGCTCTTTGTACCCGTTATTCTGCTTGTGTCCATCTGTCTTGCCTCCCTCTGGCCTTCCTGGGTAGCCTCATCACTTACCAGTTTCTTTTTGCCCCCGTGGAACAGCAGATTGGAAAGTCTGGCCAGCCACAATCAGAATGGACACCCATGTCTGAGTGGAACCCACTCCTTTGTGGTTGGGGGGTAGAGGTCAGTCCCAGGGAGCAGCCTTACCCTGGGCATAGAAGTGAATGTAGAGGGTGTGAAGGCATCTGTCATCTGAATATGACCTCCATGGAATTCCTGACACTCTAGAAACCCCTAGTGGGCCACAGAACCCAGGTTGAAAACCACTAATTTGGACAAACTCCTCTCAGAGGCTGATTTTTTTTGTAAAGGGCTTCACAACAAAGGCTCCATTTGGGGACAGGGCCTTCATACTTTAGAGGAAGCCCCGGTGCTGGAAAGGTGTGTGGAGTCTTCTCCCCGGGTGCTGTTGCGGGGAGCTGTGTGCTAGCCAGGTCACCCTGTAATACCAAGACACCCTATCTGCTAGGTCTCCACCCCTCTACAAACATCACTCAGAAAAAGTGGTCACTTTACCTGGAAGGTCATACTCCATCTTTAGAGACATATCCCTGGTCTGAAAGTTAAGAAGGCATGATAGACCTGACCCATTGTCTAAAGATTGTGTGTGTCTGTGTGCGCTGTATATACAATATCCAGGGTGTGTGTGGACATGCATGTGTATAGAAGACCAGAGGACAAGGTTGGGTGTCTTTCTCAATTGCTTACTATCTTGTCTTTGGGGACAGGGACTCTCACTGTACCTGGAACTGATTGGGTAAAGTGGCTGACCAGCAAGCACCCAGAATCCTCTCGTCTGTCTCCCAGCACTGAGACATAGCCACCAGGACCAGCTTTTTACGTGAGTGCTGGGGATCCAAACTCGGGTCCTCACGCTTTGCTTCATCCTCAGAGCCACCTCCCCAACCATCTGTGGCTTTTTACGAGGCAGCATCTCTCTTGCTATGAATCCCTTGCTGGGCTAGAACTCACTGTGTAGACCAGGCTGGACTCAAACTCATGGGAATCCTACTGCCTCGGCCTCAAGTGTGTTTCTACCACCATCCCTGGGTTAATCTGCATGTCAGCTGGATCAGAAGAGGGAGAGGTGGCAGGAACCTTGACATGTGCCTTCCAAAAGGTATGGAGAAAAAAACCACAAATATTTAGAAGCACATAAGGTTTGTGAAATCTTCAGTAGTCTTCGACATTCCTGGATATTCCATCCAAAGAAAAGAAGAAATTGTTTCATTGTGTTTCCCTCCACAAATAAGAAAGTGCCTCTGGCTAGTTTTTTCTAGCTCCGGGGCAAGTATGTTCTACACTGGAGAATATGTTTACAGGTGGTGCAAGTGATTTGAGTGACAGCCAGAGCAGGAAGGCGCTCAGTAAGCCTTTCAGGCATGGCAGAATGGCCCTGCCACTTGGGCTGCACGATCTGCAAACCCTGCAGTGTAAGAAGTATGTATTTGTGGATCAAAAAAAGCATTTGAAGCCCACATAGTTAAACACATGTGTAATCCCAGAACTCAGAAGGTAGATACAGAAGGATATTGAGTTCAAGGCAAGGTTGAACTACATAGTGAGGAAAAAAAAGATAAAACAACTTTAATACATCAATGGGAGAGTCACAATGCTGTCCCCAAGGGGAAGGTCATCTTCATTAGGAGATTATACAAAACAGTTTCTTGCTTGCTACAAGGTCCTGGCAGAGTTAGAACATCAGGGGAATCAGGGGGCCCTGTTACCAGAACTGTCTACCATGAACTTGGTTCTGACACGCCCTGCCCACAACTGATCACTGTTGTTTTCCTAGATCTCTCCTGGATGCCCTGCTATGTGTCTATTAATGTTCCTCCTGCTAGTGTGTCACTTAGTCAAGAATACATGCTTCTAGCTATAAGTGGCCAGAGAGCAGGGTAAGAGGAAAACTCCCCCTTGATAATCCCATTTCATGATATAGACAGCAAACTTAATGTATATAGATGTTTTATAATGTCTCCTCCATTGGGGTGGAGCATCCCTCAAAGTCTACAAGAGCCCACAGGTACTGGATGTCACAAAGGAAGAAATGAAGAGCATAGTGCTCGTAAACCTGAAAGGCAATATTCAGGAAGATTTTGTAGCAATCCCAAGTAACCACCATGTCCTTTAACAGTACACAGGCATGAATTTGGAGTCAAGTGTTCTGTCTTGGCAGCTTGTCTCAGGCAATATATTTTCATGTAACTCACAGGGTTTGAGTGATCACTTTCGTGAAGCAGAATCTCCTCGATCTAAATAATGAGCCAGTGATCCAGCATTGGTTAATTAAGGCGTGGGGCGGGAGAGTCACTCAAGATCTAGGACCAAGAGGAGGACTAGTAAAACCTGAACAAGAATCCAGTTCCCAGGCCCACTGTGGTGACACATGCCTTTAATTCCTGCCCTCTGGAGGCAGAGGTACAGGGATCTCTGTGAGTTCAAGGCTAGACTGGTCTACAGAGTAAATTCCAGGACAGTCAGGGCTACAGAGAAACCCTGTAGCAGGCTTTCTTGGACTGCCAGCCCGCAAATCATGACTATTAATTATGAATGCTCAGCCTCAGCTTAGGCTTGTTTCTAGCTTGCTTTTCTTTCTTTCTTTCTCTTTTTTTTTTTTAAAAAAAACCAACAACAAATTAACCCATTTCTATTTATCTATATGCTGCCCTGAGGGGCTCCCCTTTTCCCTTTGCCCACCAGCCCCACCTATCCCTCCTCTCCCTAGCTATTGACTGTTTAGCTTTTTATTAGACCCATTAGGTGCCTTAAGCACACAAGGTGAAGCAACCACACATCTTTACATAGTTAAACAAATGCAGCATACACAAATGCAACGTATCTTTATATACTTAAACAATTATTCTGCAACAGAACAAATGTGACACATCTTTACATAGTTAAGGTAATATTTCACAACATAAATAAATGCAACATATCTTTCCACAGTTAAACTAATATTCCACAATAAAACCCTATCTCAAAACAACAACAACAACAACAACAAAAAGACAAGCTGGAGAGATGGCTCAGTGGTTAAGAGCATGTCCCCTAGAACGTACAAACCCCACGAGCTGGATCCCTACAAGAGCACTGGCTTCTCTTCTAGAGGTCCTGAGTTCAATTCCCAGCAACCACATGGTGGCTCACAACTGTCTGTAACTCCTGTTCTATGGCATCTGATACCCTCATACAGACATACATGTAGCCAAAACGCCAAGGTACATAAAAGAAAAAGAAAAACAAACAAGCAAACAAAACCACCCAGTTCCCCACAAAGCTGGTCACTAAGAACTGGGACATGCTGGATGGTTTCACACAGGCAGCAGCAGAAGAGAAACAGGGAGTAGGATGCGGAACATCTGAGAGCAGCTCTCCCTGGATGGGTGATCTGGGCCATCTGAATCCCTAGTGTGCTGTATGTTATGAAACTTCATCCAGTAGTGGCAGGGAGCCACTGAGATTCTCACATCATTTTCAAACACACACAGTGACCTTTCTGATGAGCCATTGGACAGATATCTCTCTCTCTCTCTCTCTCTCTCTCTCTCTTTCTCTTTCTCTTCCAGAACAAAAGCAAAATAAAGTCTCCAGGACAAAATTAATGGATTTTTCACCACTCCCGCCCCCAGAGGCAGGAAGAAAAACAAACTCCAGAGACTGGATCGAAAATTACATCCTCTCAGTTGAACAGATACTAAAGCGATGCGCCCCACAAAACTTGAGCCCAGCTGTGCTCACCACTACACACTCGAGAGAGCAGGAAGTCAGCCTTCGGGCACCATGAAAAGGATAAGATGTTAGTTTAATTAGAATAATCTTTCTTGCTTTCATTTTTTTTAATACAGGGTTTCTCTGTATAGCATTGACTGTCTGGGAACTCGCTCAGTAGACCTGGCTGGCATCGAACTCAAAGATCCTCCTGCCTCTAGGCCTGTGCCGCCACTACCAGGCAACTCTTGCTATCTCACATGCTTATTAAAACTTGTACATTTGAGCAGGGTGGAGGTGGAGCACACCTTTAATCCTAGCACTTGGGAGGCAGAGACAGGCTCTGTGAGTTCAAGGCTAGCCTTGTCTACAAAGCAAATTCCAGGATAGCCAGGGCTACACAGAGAACTCCTGTCTTTAAAAACAAAACAAAAATCAAACAAACAAACAAAAAAAGTTTTGAAAAAATAAAGGTGATGGGCCTCCATGTGCACACAAACTTGTAAATCTTTTTCCCTGTCAAGTTTGGACTGTCACAGGTATCCAGTGTTTTGTCGCCTGTGCACAGGAGATGTTCTTAGTGGCTGCAGCTGAGGAACTATCTTGTCAGGACCCCAAGGGCAGGCCAGAACAGATGCCCGAATACTAACAATCTGCCCAAGTTTTATAAGGTCTTAAACAACTTGGTCTCTAGCAACCTAATTAAGACTTGAAGCTTTTTGTTGTTGAGACAGGGTCCCTTGCCAGGCATGGTGGTGGTGGCAATGCCTTTAATCCTATAAGAAATATCAAATATGAAGGTTTTCTATCAAATGCTATAAAACTTGAGTTTAGAAAAATTTTATCTTCCCCACTTTGTAGGACTTTTATGCAAATGTTTTAATTCACCCACCCAGTAAAACCTTTGTTTACACAAAGTCCCACTGCTCTTTTCTAGGAATTTGGCCTGGAGCAGTGATTCCCCCCTCCCCTTGGAGTTAGTGACCTTGTGACTCAGTTCTTTTCAGATTAGCCAGCTGAATAAGACCATGAGGTTGGACCTCAGCCGGTGGGGAAAAGACACAGCCACCACCTGAGTCAGGATAAAAATCAAGTGCATTTCCTGTCTATTTCTCAGCACACACTCTTTTGTCCTGGAACTCGCTAGGTAGATCAGGCTGGCCTCGAACTCATTGAGATGCTGAAAGACCCCACCCCAAAAGGGGTGAACAATCGAGAAGCCCACTATCCAAGAAGAACCAGTCCAGTCCACTGGATGCAAGAGCAAGGAGGCAATTTATTAATCACAGGCGCCTGCGGATGCCCAGCCAGCTAGCCGACTGAGCATAACAGGCTGAGAGTACAGCGGGTTTTTATAGGAAATCAGGGGTTACATA
>LOJH01002307.1:4199-39020 GCA_001685095.1 Ellobius talpinus | reverse complement strand
AAATTAGGTAGGCAGAGTAGACAGAACAGGATGCTGGGAAGAAGGGCAATGTGGGAGATGCCATGGTTCTCCTGCCCTAGAAGGACGCTGGTTAGAATGTTTCCTGGTAAGCCATGACCTTGTGGTGTTACACAGATTGGTAAAAATGGGTTGGATGAAGACTTAAGAGTTGGCCAATGGGAAATTAGAGCTAATGGGCCAGGCAGTAATTTAATTAATACAATTTCTGTGTGATTATTTCGGGGGTTAAGCTAGCCGGGCAGCTGGGATGAAAAGCAGGCCCTCTCTCCTTCTATACTACACCACTCACTGAACATGGAGAAGTCTAGCCAGTGCCTATCTCGAGGCTTTATCCCAATGAACTAGTGTTCACAGTCCTAGAAGGTACTCTGCAAATAAGAAAGGCGAAAAACCAGGCCAGCTACAAACCCTGTGATCTGCATGGATGCGCTGAGCACACATGCACTAGTACAACATACAAAGCTTGTGGGAGGAACTAACCAATACCTGATTACACTGAAGCCCAGTCCCCAACACTGCCTGGTGGCCAGGAACCTGAGATCAGAAAGGCCAGGGGAACTAGGGTAAAACCAAATCCTACTGTTACACTAGAGGAACGCAGCCATAAAATGACTCTTCACTACGTTCTGCTGTTACCTTGCTCAGCGGTCATTAGAGAAGCTACCTCCAGCAGTAGACGGGAACAAATAGAGACTCAGAGCTGGTCAACGTGCGGAGAGTGAAAGGCCTTGGAACACTCAGTTCTAAATGGGGTATCTCCATCAAATCCCTCCCTGCCTTAGGGCTCAGGAAGCCCTGAAGAAGAAGAGGGGGAAAGATCATAAGAGATAGAGGGGATGAAGGACACCATGGAAACAAGAACTTCTAGACACAGCAGAACCAACACACATATGAACTCAAAGAGATATGTCAGCATGCACAGGGCCCGCACAGGTCTGTGCCGGATAAGGGGAGCCACACAGGTCTCCCAGCACTGAGAGAAGTGGACACAAGCCCCCATATCTAACCCACAAGTTGTCTCCACTTGACAATCACTAATAAACAAAAAATTAGTTCTTTCCAACAGATCTCACTGGGGATACACACCACTCTTAAGGGCAGGCCCCGTGCTCAGCAGGAGAGCCAACACAAAACGAACTCAGTGGCATCTTTGGAGATTCTTTATCTCATAAAGGCTTTGTAAGAGCATTTTTGTGTTTTTAATTTTGTTTGTGCTTGTTTGTTTTACCTTGAAGGTCCTTTGCATATATACTATGGCTTTCAGTTTTGTGTTTTTATAGGACTCCTGTGTGTGTGAATGTGTGTCTCTGTGTCTATATGTATTTTTCATGCTTTTTCTATGATTTTTCTTCTGTTTGTTTGTTTTGTTTTGTGCTATTCTGGTTTGGTTTTGTTTTTATTTTATTTTATCATTATTCTTTAGATGCCTGTTTACTTTCTAACAAGAGACAAATGGAGAGAAGGGAATGTAAGGAGATCTCAAAAGAGTTGGCGGAAGGAAAATAGTACTAAGAATATATTGCATGAAAAAAATATATTTTCAATCAAAGAAAAATAAAATATAAAACTCAATTGCTACTTCTCTAACTAATCTTCTAGGTCCTGAAAGATAAGCCCCAGGGGACCCCACAGCTTATCAACCTAGGACTTAAAATCCCAGGAGAACAACAAGGATGGGTTCCTCCAAAGACTGAATCTGGAAACAGCAGATTTCTTGAGACTCACATGAGAAGGGCTGTGGAAGCTTGGGGCAGGCAGTCAACTGTGGATCATGTTATCCATCATTCCTGTACCTCAAGGCAGAGCCACATCATACACAGCACAACAAAGATGAGATGCTGGTGCTTTGTAGGTGTATGTGATGGATCAATGATATTCTCCTGTAATGAGCTTGGTGATTACTCCAAGGTCTCCACACCTTCAGGAGCTAACCAGAAGTCCTTTCTTGTTAGCCCTGGAGTGGAACTCTGATCACTTGTGTCTTTAGATGACCGAGAATGTGCCATCTTCTTCAGGATAAGCAACAAGAAAAATAAGAACAAACTAAACCTCAACTTAGTAGAGTGGAGGAAATACTAAATATCAGGATGAAAATAAGTTGAATACACTTTAAAAAAAAACAAAGGTCAGTGAATAAAAGGACTTGTGCTTCAGAAAGACAAAAGAAACAAACTCTTAGATCAGAGAAAAAAGGATAGGAAAATTCAAAATCACAAATGAAGAGGGAGAATTAGAACTTACAGCACAGACACATAAAATATTACAGATTACCATATGCACCCATTCTTTTCATTTATATTTTCAAGGAAATTTTATACAAATAGTGTATTTTCATCATTTCCTCCTTCCTTCCTTCCCTGCCTTCATCCTCTACTCCTTCTCTCTCTCTCTCTCTCACACACACACACACACACCCTGCTGAGACACTGAGATCATTTAATGATGCTCTTTAGGGATGACTACTTTGTATTAGGTAGGTGTAACATGAGGGCCTGCTTGTCAGGGTTTCTGTCCTACCCAGTTCCTGCAGCCGCTTAGCCCCAAAGAAAATCACACAGAGCTCTCCATAAGATTATAAACTGATTGGCCCATTAGCTCAGGCTTCTTATTAGCTCTTGTAGCTTATATTAACCCATTTTCTTATCTATGTTAGCCACATGGCTCAGTACCTTTTTCAGCAAGGTAGATCAAATCCTGCTTCTTCGGTGATCTGGGTAGGACTGCAGAAAGAGCTTCCTTCTTCCCAGAATACTCCTGTTCTCCTTTCCCCACCTCTACTTCCTGTCTGGTTGTCCCACCTATACTTCCTGCCTGGCTNGGCCCATTAGCTCAGGCTTCTTATTAGCTCTTGTAGCTTATATTAACCCATTTTCTTATCTATGTTAGCCACATGGCTCAGTACCTTTTTCAGCAAGGTAGATCAAATCCTGCTTCTTCGGTGATCTGGGTAGGACTGCAGAAAGAGCTTCCTTCTTCCCAGAATACTCCTGTTCTCCTTTCCCCACCTCTACTTCCTGTCTGGTTGTCCCACCTATACTTCCTGCCTGGCTACTGACCAATCAGTGTTTATTTAAAACATAATTGACAGAATATAGACCATTCTCCTGCAACAGGTAGGTAATTAGGGTGCTCATCCCTGGAGAAACTGATTTTCCGTTTCACCAATCACTGTTGCCCGTAGCTCTTCATCTAGGAAAGGGTACACCAAAAAGTATAATAGCTTTACAGAAACTGTCAAATTCCTAGAAATGAATAGAGAACCTAAATAGTCCAATCATCAATCACAAAACTGAACCATAAATACAATCTCCCAGGATCATATAGCCTCATTACTGAGTTTTACTGAATACTTAAGGAACTAATACCAATTCTCTATTTTTCAAAAAGATAAAAAAAAAAGCTTAGACCTATGTGGGTCTTGTGCAGAAAAAAATGGTGTGGATTTGGGTGGGTAGGGAGGTGGGAAGAATTTGGAGGAGTTGGACAAGGATTAAATGATGACCAGAACACATTCTATAAAAAAGAAATCTATTTTCAATTTTAAAAGGGATCCAAAAGGAAGGAAGTTATGGCAGTTTAGATGAAAATGCTCCCATAGGCTCTTAAGTTTGAATACTTGGCCCCCAGCTGGTGGGACTGTTTGGGAAGGACTGGGAGGTGGGACTGTGGTGGAGGAGGTGTGTCCCTGGGGCAGCGTTTTGATGTTTCAAAAGACTTGTCCCCGTCCCAGTCACAAACTTACACACACTGTTCACATGTACACACATACTGAAAAACTGTCTGGAGGGATGGATAGATATAACATCTTCAAGGAGTTTTCAGGCCTGGTTGACACTAGGAACTCAATAGTCAATTTTAAAATAAAGCATTTGCATGGAACTGATGGAAAGGATTTCTTAATGGTTTTTCTTAATTACCTAACAGGGTCAATGATACACTATTGCCATTTGGAAATAAATATCATCCCATGGCATCATTTCCAGTTACAGAATCTGTTCAAAGTACCCAAATCAAATGAAGTTGAACCCAAATATTCAAATGGGCAAATTACAAAGATCTTTTGGTTTCAAAACAGGATCTCATTCTATAGCCCAGTTTAGCTTAGAACTCATTATGTAACCCAGGTTACCCTCTATCTCAAGGCAGTCCTTCTGCCTCAGCCACTCAAGTATTAAGACTACAGGCAGAATCCACTGCTCCTAAGGCATTTCAAAATTGTGTGTGCATACATGTGAGAGAGAGAGGGGGTGGGGTTCCTGTAACCTAGCCTAGCCTAGAGCTTGCTGTGTAGCTGAAGATGACCTTGCATTGCCTATCCTCCTGCCTCTGCTCCCAAGTGCTGGAAAAACAGGGCTTTGCACCACATCCAGTTTATGTGGTACCTAAGAACAAAGCCAGGACCTTGTGAATGCCAGGCAAGCATCCTACCAACAGAGCTGCATCCCCAGCCCACAAAGACTTTTAAAAGCAATTAGGCATGTTTCAATACTATAACTCTTAAATATTGCTTACAGTTGATGAGGTAAAATGAATTTTGTACAGAAATAAATGCTTAAATATTACTTATTAATATTTTCTCCTTTAAAATGCTATTATTGCATTTATAAATAATTCAAAGATATAATTTACAAATTATTAAGCATACATATGTAAAAATAATTTTACTGGAAGTTGAAGACTGAGTTAGTAAACTTTTGTTTGTTGTTGGTATCACTAGAAATTGAACCCAAGGCCTAGCACACACCAAGCAAGTGCTGTATCACTGAACTAATCCACCCTTTTTAATTTTGAAACAAAGTCTCACAAATTTACTGTAGCTGCCTTTGAACTCACCCATTATGTCTTGAACTTGTGGTCTTATTTCCACAAATAAGTAATTAGATCACAGGCCTGCACCCCAAAATGTAGCTAGAAGATGACTTCAAGGGTCAGAGAGAGGGCGCCATGGCTAAAGGCACCTACTGTCAAGCCTGATGACCTGAGTTCAATTCCCAGGACCCACATGATGGAAGGAGAGAACTGATTCTAGAGAACTGTTCTCTGATCTCCCATACATGTATGACGTATGATGGCCTAAGAGCACATACATACATACAGACAGACAGACAGACACACACACACACACACACACACAAGAGCTAATGTAACAAACATTTTTTAAAAGAAAAATACTTCAAGTAGACAGCGATGGAATTCACTATGCCTGTCTACCACAGAATTCACTTATTAAGTAACTATGTATCCACAGCAAACAGATTCATGAAAGCGTGTTTGCTTTACTAATTACTAGTGAAATGCGTATTGAAACCACAGTGAAATACCAGTTCACACCACTCATAGAGGCTACTACCAAAAAGAAAGACGGTAAGTGTTGGCAAAATGTGAAGGAAGGAAGTCCTGTACACCATGGATAGTGCATCCTAGGAATTTGAATAGAGCCCCTTTAAAGAGGAAAACCAGAATCATACAAATGAATATTTCTTAGATGGTTACAGGTCCTACGCTCACTGCACCATGATCCGCTGTGGCCAAGCTGTGGCAGCGCACTGAGCATCCATCCACAGACGAATGGGTAGCAGATAAGTGAGGTATCTGTGCGTGAGGATACTATTCAGGCTTTAAAGAAAAGGAAAACGTGTCATTTGCAACACCATGTAAAAGGCTGGGAAAGATTAAGGTAAGTGAGAACAGCCAGCACAGAGAGGCAGAGCCACTATTTCACATTTGTCAGTGAAATCTACTGGGAGAAAAAAATCAAACTTATAAACTTATAAAGTCAGAACGTAGAATATGCTGGCCTCAGAGGACTGACGTCCAAAGAGTATAACAAAACCTCAGATGGGGGGAATGGGGTGCTGAGATCTATTTGAGAATGTGGTAAACATCATCAATTACAGGGAATTAACTCTGCATTTCAACATTACTGAAAGCTTCAACTATCCTCACCACAAAAAAAAGAAATGAGGTGACAGATGTTAATTAACTTAATTTAATCATTCCATATAGAATTAATATATCACAACACTGCACATCATTAATGCATATAATGATAAATTGTTAACTTACTATAAAAATTTTAAATTTCTAATGGGTTGAATGAATGAATAAAACCTCTCATACTGGGTTGCCTCACCAATCTTAACACAAGAGGAGGAGCTTAGTCCTACCTTGACTTGATACACCATGCTCTGTTGACACCCATGAAAGGCCGGCCCCTTTCTGAGCAGAAACAGAGGAAGAGTGGATTGGGGAGGAGCCATGGGTGGGGAAAGAGGAAATGGGAGGAGAGGAGGGAGAGAAAACTGTAGTTGGGATGTAAAATTAATGGATAAAATTTAATTAATAAAAAAGAAATATCAATTGGAGAAAAAATCAAAAAAGAAAAGAAAAGAAAAAGCCTTCTCACCCAGCATGCAAGGCTAAAGAACTGACGAGCAGGCTAAGGACACCAGCTAATGGATGTTTCTCTCCAGGCATCCAGAGAAAACATTTGAGCAGTATTCTGTGTCTATGATTCAATAAAAAAGATGCCCGAACAACCAATTCACAAGCATCTGTGTCGGTGTTTAGGAACAGCTAACAGAGAACCTCCCTAATTAGTTCCCAGTTCAACAAAGAATCACTGAGATTCTCACAGATTAAGAAAATGGATTTTTTTAAAAATAAAGTTAGAAGGTGTCTATGCTTTCTATTGTCACAAACAAACAAAAACCCTCGTGTTTAGGATTAGAAGCTGAGGAGATAATTCAGTCAGCAAGTGCTTACTGCAAGGCTGAGTGAGGATCCCAATTCATAACCTCAGCGCCCTCAGAAAAGGCGGGGTCAGGCTGCATGCCCCTATAACTCTAGCAGAGGCAAGAGGATGACTCAGACATTCTGGCCAACTACTCTGGCTGAATCAGTGAACTCCAGCTTCAATGAAAACTGTCACAAAATAATAAAGTGGACAGCAATTACGGAAGACACTTGACAGGTACCTGTGTGTGCACACGCGCACACACACAAGAGGGTGAAGAGAGAGACTGCTTATCTTCGAACTGCCCCTTAAAGGTCAGTGCAGATTGATACCCAAAAGAATTGGGGTCATTTTATTGTGACTTTGATCCTTTCTATGTGGCCAACTTTGACCACATACTTGTCTGCCTCTGGCTACTTTCAGGCTGAAGTGCAAAGCTTCAGAAGAGAATCCTGTAAAATACCAATCTATACCAAGCTTCCCATCAAATCTCCTTCATTCCCTGTCTTTTTTTTTTTTGCTTTCTTTAGTATGCAGAAAGAATAATGGTGCTGATTGTTCAAGTGGTTCTGGGATCTGGAAAGAGTTACATAGCAAAATAACGTGAATGACTTACAACAGTGATTCCAATATGGATTAACAATGACGGCAGTGAACTCAGAAACTAAAAATAGGTAAATAAATAAAAAATTAAGATTACATTATTTTTACAAATCACCAAAAGACACCCCTCCAAAATGTTACTCACTGCAAGGATGGGGGAGGGGTGACTGGCTGGCTTCTCAGGTTGTCTCTTTGTGTCACACGTTCCAGGGTCCTGACTGATGGCTTCACAGAGAATGCCTGTGGCAGAACCCCAGATGCCAAGCAAGCATCAAGAGACGTTATTCATGTCACACATGCAACAGGAAGGGCAATAGGCCCTGGAGAACAAATCTACCAACCACGCGCATGTTATCCTGTGAGAATTGCCCAACAGGCACCCTGGGGACAGCTTTTTACCGGCTTCTGGAACAGACCAGTTTGCAAGAGCAACAAGACTACAGCAAGCTTCTTCCTCTAAGGACACTATCTGGAGCGGGGAGCGAGGGTGGGGGGATGGGACTGGACAGGACTGAGAGATAAGAGTGATTCATTAGATAAGAAATAAAACACATAGGCCCAGAGAAGTCATCTGCAAATCTTTATTGAAAATGTTGCCTATGAGTAGAATAACTTGGAAGGAAATCTGGATGGATGCCTGCAGCCAAGGCTTGGGGTCTCAAGATAAGAAGGGGAAAGACACCAATTCAACCCTAGCAAATGTTCACACTGCTTCCCTTGCTGTTTCGTTTTCCCAGCGTTAACTCCTCCGTGGATGCCACTCCTGAATCTTCTCAAACCCTCAATTAGCTGGAAAATCTTGAATAGTGTTTTATGTACAACAGGCCCTTAATTAAATAGGCTGGGGCGTCTCCCCCTTCCTGTTCATGGTAACTACCAACGCGAGTGTAAACTTATCTTCTACACTCTAACGTTTATCTAAATATTAAAGTGGAATACAAATAATTCAGGATAAGCATACCAGGATTTTAGGTAGATATTGAGAAATCTGAATCAAAATAAGCACAAAGCATGAAAAAAAATGACAGGTGGCTTCCTCAGAGTTTTCCTTGAAAACGGAAACAAAAAAGGGAGTGGAGTATCAAAGAAATTGTCATTTTCCAGAAATGTCTATTGCTTCTACGTGGAATCTACAGACTAAGATGTGCCCGTGGGATGATGGTACCGTTAGCAAAAAGCCTACCAGTTCCCAAAGACACATCCGCCTCAGGAGCAGAGTGCCCCGGAAACAGCAAAACACTCCTTAGCAAATGCTTGGCTTCTCTAGCAAAAAATAAAATAAAATAAAAACCGAAATGAAACCTAATGGGCCTGCCTACCGGGACTGTAGAAGCCCGAGAAGGATGGTCCTTGGATGGAAGCACCCTTGGTGCTACTTCATGGTGGCTGATGGATGATTCTTGACATGAAAAATAAAAAAAAAGCCCACATGGAAGGACTAAATGGGACCTCTCCTCACTGTTGGGCGTCAGGGTCTTTTCCTGTTGCTCTGGCAATGCCTTGACAAAGGCAATTTAAGGACTGGTGTCCTGTTTGGGAGCCTGCAGAAGGGCAGAAACAGGTAGGCCCATCATTATCCAGCTGGCCACTCCCAGCTTTGCTCACAATTACTGTGGAGAAGATCAGCTGAACCACGTTAAAGTGATTTTTTTTCAAAGTTGGTTGCAGGTAGTTGGATCACTTCTCAGCCTCCCCTTCCTCGCTCCCCTAACCACAGACACACCACATGTGTGTGTCCCACTCCTCCTCAGCCCTGTCCCTCATTGCTCGCTGAGTGTCCTACCCACCCTGATAGTCCTGTCCCACCCCCTCCAACCAGCCCAGAGACATCTGCTTCGATTAGCCAAGGCTGAGAAGAGCAATACAAAACGGTGGCATGGGAGAGTATCATGTCCATGCCTGACTCAACAGGGAGGTGCTGGCTGCTTCAGTCTCCCTGTGGGATCCCATGCATTTCAGAATGGCAGACAGGCTAAGCTGTCTTAAGGTAGATCTATAATGCTACAGCTACCAGAAAACAGGAGGCACTTTTCTAATGATGTGACATCAAGGGGAAACTCTGAGCTGCGGACTTGGTGACATTCAGTATAAGATTCTGCTCAGAACACCGCTATAATTTACCCCTCCAGAGAAAGAAAACTGGAAGAAGAAATAAGGAGGGAGGTGGACTGGGGAGGGGGCAAGGGAAGCAAGAAGGAAAGAGAGGAGGAAAGAAGGAACACAACTCAGCTTTAGGCAGAAGGGATACCTAGGGAAGAGCCACATCAAACAGGCAGCTAGGCTCCTTCTGAACTCATCTGAAATCCTCAGTTTCCAGGAAGAGGGCTGTGAGCCGCAGGGCAGCCCTAAAAGCCCTCCACAGAGAGGGTGTGGTTGAGCTCATAAGTGTTGCTTTGCTCTTCCTCCAGAAGCAGCTTGTCTATGGTCAGGGAGCTGATGGCTCTTCTGGGGTCATCCATGTCCTGAAGGACTGGCTCTGAGATAGAAATGGGAAGCTGGACAAACTGGGGCCCAGGCAGGGCTGGGGCTGGAGGCTGGTACTGCAGACTGGAGGCAGGCAGCGTGGAAAGGGGCTGAGGCCACGGGAAATAGGTGAGGGGTGCCTGGTGCTCCGGACCCTCCAGCTGGGGCCCCACGGCAGGTGAAGCAGTGCTTCGTGGCTGTGATGGGAAAACACAGGAAGGACCAGTGGTTAGCAACTCTGCAGTGCACACCTGCATTCCTGCCCCAGCATGACCTCCCATTGTACCTCACCTTGCCAGTACTGATGTTTCACTGACTGGGGCTTTGCTTCCTCCTGCTCAGTCTCCTAGAAGGGAGTACCTGAGTTCTGAGTTTCAACCTTGTCCCTCCCTCTTCCAACCTTGTCCCTCCTTCTTCTAACCCTATGCTCAAGCAACTTCCCAATTTGGAAGCTTCACTTTTCCATGAAAGGGGATACAAAAAATAATGAGGTATTGCCACTCAGTAAATTAGAGATTTTATAGGTTTCATCCACAGCTGAGAAAAGAAGATGGATAAGGAAATTCTCTGCTGGGACAGACGCAAGACAGATGACCTAAACCTCTCCTTTCTATCCTCACTCTCCCCCCTATCCCCCCACCCCGTCATCTCCCCAGCTGCCACTGCATCTTAAGAGCAAACTGCAATAACCATTTGGGGAAGACTTTCCCTCAGCTTCCTGAGGGGTTTGTCACAACATGGATCCTGATCCCAGAGGTCTGGAGTAGGGCCTGGGATCCTCCAAGCCCAGTCAGACCTCAGAGGATTCTAATGTGGCTGGTATAGGGACTGTGGTTTGAGTAGCAAAGCTTCAGGAAGCTTCATTATGGAACAATGAGCCCATGACCCCCAGCACGTGAGCTGGCATGTTTATCTACTGCATGCAGAGTTTCTTCTCTCTCAATGTGAGCACATGCTCCCCTACTCAGCTTCTTGAAGCCAGGTTAGACCTGGGAAACCCTTACTACTTCCATTATTTCAAATATCCAAATGAAAATCCTTCCCTTTCCACTCTACCTATACAGGTCAGCTGAAACTGCCAGTTCCTTGCCTGGGGATAGAATTGTGGCTCTTATCTCTGCTGACCAGGGGTGCTTTGATGAGCTAATTTACAAAATGACCAAAACAATGATTTCTTAATAAATACAGTTTGTTTGATACACAGAGATGCTGAAAGAGGATAACTAATGAAAAGAATTATGGATGGCTTGGAATCACTCTCCGGCCTCAGGCCCATTGCTATGGAAACGAGCTGCCTGGGGAAGGTGTTGAATTAACTCTTTCCTACTCACTCTCATCAAGCTCCACCCCCAGATCAGTTTGTCCAATAGCCAGGTGGGCATGGCATAAAGGACTCCTACAAACCTTGCCAGGAAAGCGCTTTGAAACAGAGATCAGGGACCCCGGAATGACACTGGACCCTGGAGGCAAACAGGGGGCATGGGAGCTAAGGCAAGCTCTACCACCAAGGGTGGGCTCTGAGACCATCCAGCTCTCCTACCCACAGTACCAGAGCAGAGCTGGTCACCAGTAGGTCAACTAGCTCGCTGGCTTCCTAGACCTTTTCTCCTCACAAACACTTAAGGGATTCCCATTCTTCTGAACACATGGGGACCAAGTATATAAAAGTATAACTCCCTTCCTCCACTCTTCAAGGATGGGGGAGGCATCCTATCCTACCAGGCACTAGAAGGCAGTCATTTGTTGACAGTGCTGGCAGACTATGGCCACGAGACTAATAACTAACACTATGTAGTGCTGTCTGTATGCTAAGCATGGTCCCATGTGTACCAGCACATCTGATCCCAATCCTCAACATCTTGTTAGTAACTCCCATTTTCCCCCATCTTAGAGATGAGGGCAGTGCATTCAGAGAGGTCAAAGTTCTACGCACAGAGGTACTAAGTAAAAGGGAAAGGGTGTTGAACACAGGTAATGGGACATTACGGCAGGAAACAAACAAACAGAAACCTACAGGAGGGTCTGACCCAAAAGTAGTTTCCTTGATGAATAGTATCAACTTGGGCTCAGCCTGGAAGCCTTACAATAGTTTCCATGACTAAGGGTACAAACACTCTCTAGGTTCTCTGGACTGACAGGAACCCAGACCCTCGCTACACAGATCTCACCTACAACCCTACCTGCTAAAATCTTCACTCACCGGGACCCACCGCTTTCATAGTAGCTGGGGAGGTTTGGACTGAAAGCAAGAGATCGTCCTAACCCATGAGAGTAGAAGATCTAATAATACAAGCATGCAATGTCTTTGTGGAGGATAGATAGTTCCAGTCAATAGGAGCAGGAGCAAGTCACCCTGGGAAATGCAGTGAACTTTGTTGACCCAGTAATCGTGAGAACCAATAGCCAAGAAAACCAAGAGTTTTCTCAAGGGGTGCTATTAGCATGGATAGACAGGGTTCTGCGTTTGTGTGACATACCGTGACATTAGTAATGAGTGGCGGGGAAGCATAGGTCAGCACCGAGGAGGGTCCCACCACGGTGTAACTGGGGCAAACGGGCTGCACATACATGTCAGCTGAGTAAGGGCAGCTGACAGCCTCGTGGGACACATACTCCGTGTAAGGTGTCCACGGAGTCAAGGGCTGAAGGGTGGCTGGGGCAGGTTGGGAGAGCCAGCCAGCACACAACGTCCCCTCCTCTGTCACTGTGGAAGCAGAAACCTCCATATCAAGGCAGGAAGGACCTGTCGGGAAAAAGGAAATTATAGAACTGTAGGCTCCTCCAGAGGGGGTCCCCACAGATACCAAGGCTTCAGAGAAGAGCTCTTACCCACTGTGCTGTAGGTCGCCAGGGGCTGGTGGGGCAGCACCACCTGGAAAGGGACAAGAAGATGGGAATGGGTACTGATTTATCTCTTGCAAGCCCTCTGCAAGGACTCCCAGGGGCCCAGAGTAGGAGACTCATAGGGGGAAATCTCCCACCCCACCCCCCAACCATCACCACCTGCATTTTTTGAGGGATTTATGTTTCGATTTAGCAAGAAGGCTATGCAATTAGAGAAACTTCCTGAATCCCCACCTCATACCAGTGTGTACCATTGGCTCCCCCAAGCCTCATCAACTGATATTTCCCCCAAATAGATAAAAGTAAGAAGGACTGCTATTTCCCTCACCACCCTGAGGAACCACCAGCTTAGCTCATCCAGAGTCTATCTTCTCCGTGTAATCTGCTGTGTTCATGCCCCATGGATGTTGCATGAATCATGGAAGAACACTCTCATCTTATCTCTCTAGCCACTCTGACAACTGCACACACACACACACACACACACACACACACACACCTGTGGACACACTGCCCCCACAACAGCCCCTCACCGCAGTAGGTGGGCCAGCTGCCCCATTGCTGGCATGGCCACGCTTTCTCCTTAGTAGCTCCTTCACTGGCTCCTTGACTCGAACACCCTGGTATGGCCGTGGTGGGGCAGGAGCTTGCTCTGGAGCTGTGGCTGTAAAGAGGAAGATCACTGGAACCCCTGGCCCTTCTCGGGTGCCCCCAACCACAAGTGCCCATTTCCTCTAGCACCCAACTCTCTAAGTTGTACTTAACGTGGCATATCTCTGTGAGGCTTGCTAGAATATTTCTTCCAAGACTCCTTCTGCCCCCAAACTTTCTGGGGCTCTATTATATTCAAATAATTAAGCAAAAGGGACAGGGCTTCCCACAGAACCCCATTTTTCTGACCCTTTTGCATGATACACGAACTGGCTCCAATAAGAAGGCCTGGTTACACTCCTCAGCATCCCCAGGCAGGTTTCCTCAGCATCCCCAGGCAGGTTTCCTCAGCATTCCCAGGCAGGTTTCACCTCCCTGTCTTCATTGCTGCTTCTGATAACCAGAATTCTGATTCTGGGGCTACTGCTCTGACTTCTGCAGACCAGGAAATTTCTGCACCCCATCTCCAACACATCTAGAGCTGACTGGCACTCACATAAGTGACAGTAAAGAGTGACAACCAGACCAAGAACTCTTGAGTCAGGTATAGCTGCATTCAGATCCCATCTCAGTCACAATCTAGCAGTGTGGTCCTATGAAGTAATTCACTTTCTCTGAGCCTCTTAACCTGTAGCTTCTTATCAGATGAATGTTGGTCAGAGTAACATGGTGTGGGACATAAAAAATAAGGTGTATGTGTCATATAAAATCAGTTACAGAACAATCATTTAGCAAAGAGGATTTTGCCTGTTTTCTTTCTCTTTGGGCTGTTGGTGCTGTGGATATAAAGCCAGAGCCTGGGACATGCTGGAAAAGTGTTCCTACCACTGAGCTATATCGTCTTCCTCCCAAATTCAATATATTTACAGCCTGCTAGGTAACGATTAGTTATTCTTGTTTGTATGCATTTAAAAATGTTTCCAACATGATTATAAACTTCTCAAGATATTATGCCTCATCATTTCTGCCTCCCCGAGTGGCAGACATGCCTAAGCTCTCCATAATCTTAGTCCTGGCTGTTTGCTAACTAATCATCTGAGCGATGCTTCAAATATCCTTCTTTTTATTAATCCTCTTACCTCTCCTGGACATTTAGAGTTAATGGACTGAAAAAATTGTGTGTCTGCCAGGTCCTTGGTGATCCTCAGAGCATGAGACAATGCTGATTCATGTATCCTAGAAGGGGTGTCCACCTTGCTTCTGGGAGAATGCTTCCTTTTCCTTTTGTCAAAATATCCAAGATTCCAAAGCATCAACAAAACCCGAGTCAGGGCATAGGGATTTCCCTTGCCTGGGAGATCAGAGACAACCTATGCATGCAGATAGAAAGGCCCATGGAAGGCAGGCCAAGATCTAGGTCATCCAAGATCAAGAAGCAATGGTCTCTGGGACTCACACAAGGAGCCCATTATCCTTCAAAGATAAGGGCCCAGGGACCCAGGCTTTGTATCAAAGGCCCGGAAGCCTGGGTATCTGTTCAACCCGGATCCACTGGGCTGCCTTGACTAAACTTTGTTCAGTAAACAACCAGCTGATACTGATAACAACGTGTGCCTCACTCTGCCCAAGACCTCCTACAAGGCTCTTAGGCTCTCAGCACCAGCATGGTCTGGTCTTGAAGACCAGTAGGTAAAGAAGTCCTACATAGTCAGCCAGTGGGATGGAAATGAGCTTCAGACACAGACAGTAAGAGAACCCTGCTCCTCAGACTAGGCGTCAGGCCTATCTATGCTATGGTTTCTTACCTGATCATGGGGCAGAATCAACTAGAAAGTGGTGTGTGTGTGTGTGTGTGTGTGTGTGTGTGTGTGTGTAGCAGAGAAAATAAGCAATAAAACACCAATGAGATGAGTGTAACAAATGAGAGGTTTGGGCTGAGGTAAGAGTGTGTACCATGAAGAGCCAGCATAGCATTTGTGCCCTGAGACCACTGCCATCTTTGTTCAAAACAGCAATGACATAAGAGCCTAAAATAGCTGCATTCAAATATGGGTTGTCACTTATTAGTAGAAAATTTCCAGATGTATGTAATGACTCTAGGCCTCCGTTTCTTTATCTGTAAAACGGAGAGATGTTTTTAACTTCTCAGTGACATGTCTTTAGCCCCAATCTTCCTTCTGACTGCATTACTCCTGCATGAATGCTGCTTGCCCACCTCATCTGCAGAGTCCTGCTGAGCGTTCCCCAGAGACGGACGCGTGTATGACTAGCAGGAGAGACAGGACAGGCACCTCTGTCTCTGCTTCATTCTGCCACCTCCTCAGGATCATTCTTCTCCACATTTCCTCACAGACCTGTCTCCCAATCTCTGCGTGCCTCCTCTCAGGTTCCCTTCCATCCGTCAGGCACAGAGCCTGGCCTGAGCTGCTGTGCTCCCAGAATAAATAATGAGGTTTGGTCACAGGCGGGAGAAGGTCTAAGTGCTATGGCCACCCTCTGAATTCAGCTGGGGAACACTACACACACAACTCAGCCCAAATCAGAGGCAGGAATGTGTTCCAGGTACCTCTGATTTGCATGTACAGTTCTGGGAAAGGGCTTAGAGGCCTCCGGGTCCCATTCCTTCTCTGGTTCTGCTTCATCTCTGGAACTGGACACACCATGCGCTTGGCTAGAAAAGGACTGGCCAGGCACTTCCAGATCTTGTGAAGTCAGTATTTCCTGGCCCCAGTTGCTTTAAAGTCTCCCCAGAAAGGCTTTGGGGAGATGCTGCGAAGACAATGTACTGCCCTTTAATGTCTCATCATCTCTGGGACGCGCAGAATTAACAAATGTGTCCTGGCAGAACGTAAAAGTCCTAGTCTAGTACAGCTGGGGTGCTCCCACAGCCCTGGGTCTGCAGCTCGCTGATAAGGGATCTGGTAACTGACACCATCTGAGCAGGCAAGAGTGGGGTTGTTTCTGAGGTGTCTCTGGCAAGCTCCGTGTGACATCAGAAGCTAAAGCATCAAGACCCCCCCCAGGAAGCTCAATAGGCAAGGATACTTGTAAACTGACAACCTGCAGTTGGGGCCTTTCACACTAATCTACAGAAAGTAACCATCGGCATAATCTCCCAGTAAACACTGTGATCTCAACTGTCGCCAGCACCAGAGCTGAGCTCACTATGGAAATTTGGAAGAAGAAAAGATGCTTGTCCAAAGCCATGGTTACCTTGGCTTGGGGCTGCTGAGTCCTTGAACTGATCTAACATTCCAATGACTGTGCTGAAATAGCTCATGACTTTTTCAACAAAATATTAACATAATTTAAATAGCAATTTTTAAAATAGTATCTGAAGAAAACAAAGTAGAAATTGAAATAATACCATATCAGCAGAGATGAGGAAAGCCTGGACTGGCGCTAACTAGAGAGTTTAACAATTTGCCAGCCAAACTGCCACTCTGGGTAGCACACTAGGGAAGCCTGAAACTTTCTGGCCATTTCTCTTGTGGTGTGAAGACCCCTGGAGCTTCTGTGGGATTGAAAGAATCCACCACAACGGAAAACCAGTCTAGCTGAACATGAACCTCTGGGAATCTCTTTGCACAGGAGTTCACCACACTGCCTTTCTTTACCATTGGCCACCGGTTGCCCATGGTATTCCAGGGAGGAAAAAAAAGTTTTAAAAGTCGTCTAGTGGACAGGAAACACATACATTTGGTCACAGAGAGAGCTTCCTTTTTTCAAAACTAGCAGTAAAAGAGCCGGAGGTGTGAACAGTCAGCAGGGGGCGTTGCGCTTCCCCTGCCACACACACACACACACACACACACACACACACACACAGACCACAGAAGTCACAAAAAGAAGAGTCCTGCAGCTGCCTTCCACCCGAAGGTGCACAGCACGGTAGTTTGAAGCCAACAAGTTACATCCCACAGTCCCCGGATGCACACTGGCATCAATGCTCACGCTCCACCAAGCTGAGAAAACACAGGTTTCTGCTGAGTTAAATAAGCATAGCACTCTGGTTTTCTCAATGACAGCACAATAAAATCTCACTAAGGAAATATGCAAAATCATCAGCACCTATTTATTTAATAACCCCATGCAAAACACAGCGCATATACTACTCAACTAAAGAGCCAATCGCCAGGTCCTAGTCGTCAGTAACCTGTCTTTCAGTATAGCTTTAAAAGAACCCATGTAGGATAGGTGTTTCCTGAGAGAAGATCCTTGCCTCTGCCATTGAGATTCCCCTTGGGTTGCCAGGCCAAGCAGCTTACTGAACAACAATTAAGAGCTCTGCCCTAAAAACTGTGTAATATATAGGTTAAACACAAATTTACATCACCAGGGAGCCATAGAACAAACAGGCATCGTCACAGCTATAGGAACTTTTCTGTCCCATCTTGACAGACTGTTCAAGATCCAGTTCAGAACTAGTTGAACCTCAAGGCTACAGCCACATGAGCCACCTTGAAAGATAAAAGCCACCTAGATGAGAAGGTCACCTGACACACACTATCACTTAAGACCCTGTCTGAATCACTCCCGACAACCACTGTGAATGTTTTCTCTCACTGCTGGTGTTCAATATCATCTAAAAGAAAACAGAACTCATTAAGGTGAAGGACAACTAATGCTCTCTGTGCTTGTAGCAAAACCAAAACAAATAATTCAACAATAGGACTGCAAGCCCGGGGCTAACAAACTTGCTCTAGCTTCTACCGAAAACAAACTCTGAAAAGTTGCTGACACTTTAAGATGAAGAGTCTTGTTTGTCTTGGTGGCCTGAGACAGCTGAGGTCTTCTGAGAAGCATGAGATTGGGTAGGCCACAGGCTCGTTCACATCCCCTCCTGAAACGCAACTGCAGGTGCTCTTCTTAGCGTGAAGTTCACCACCAAAGTTTTCAAAGTTGCTGTTTTCATTTATGGACAATGGCTGATTTTTTTTCTAAACAGGAAGAAAGACTTTGTTCTTTGGTCAGAGGGACTTGACATACTACAGAAAGATTTTCCCTCCCAATTTACACAAAATTTCCTTTATTAAAAAAATGTAAGCCAACAAAACGTTGCTGTGTATATGTAAATGTGGGCTTTCTAGTCACTAATGCTTGAACCAGGAGAGTCCACAGAGGGGAACAATAAACATTCCACTTATACATTCCAGAAATCTATACAATACTCAAGACAAAAAAATTAGAGGGTGTGAAAGAGACAAGGGCTGGGGACATGACTGAATAAAAGTTCTTTAGAAGATCTGAGAGAAAATAGATAGAACTATACTTGGGTTACGATATGATATTGCTTGTAAGGCTGCTAGTGCAGCCAGGGAGCAAACAATGAGAGGTCTCTGTCATGAGATCCCCAAAATGGTGGTTGAGTCTGGCTAAGTCAGAGAAGAGGAAGGAATCAGTGGTTTGCTTGCACTCCCTGAGACGACCCCCTCCCCAAAGAAACCACGTTCCTTCCCCATTGGTCCTGCTGTGTTCAGTCATCAGCCACAGGTGAGCCCACTCACTGGGGAAAGGAGGAGTCACTAAGAAAGCCCTCAAACTCAGGGAGGAAAGAAGGGCCCCTGGGAAACAAGATAGGTGATGAGTAGCCACCTGGTGTTGTCTGATGCTATCTATGGTGACCACAGTCATAGGACACCAGACCTTGGACCAAAGTTATCCAATAAGGACAACATGCTGTCTCAAGAAAGTCATAGAGACCACAGCACGACCACCCAACGTGATCCCGACAGGCGTTCCTCTCATTGCATTAGATGGAAAAAGAAAACCCATTCACACTCAGCCCATCCTGACTTACCAGCTTCTATGTAGGGTACTTCTTCATGGAGGCTTTGAATTACAGGTAGCCCACCCCATGACCTCAGGCAAAGCCAGCCATGGGTCTCTGGCATGAAGTCTTCTGGGTGGCGAGGTTCCTTGAATCTCTCTTCACAAACGCCAGTGCCCACTTGGTGCCCACTGTGCCTTCCATGTCACCTGTCCACCCTTTCCAAACCCACTGTGGAACATCTGGGTGTAGAAAGGTGCGGCAGACAACTTTGTATGCACACCTACTTAAGGCTGAATGAATGGGTGTTTCCAGGTCATAATCTGAACTCCCAGAAACTCTGAAATCCTCACCTCCGTTTTCATGAAGTTCTGTGGTGTGGTTCTCAGACACACAATATTATGGGGGGCTGCACTACAACCTCTGAAACAAACAAGAGATATAGTTGATACTCTCCTCCCCTTCTTCAACTGATGAAGAGGGTGACGCCTTCGATAGGTTCAATGATTGTTCAATGGCTGCATTCAGGAGCAGTATCATCAAGCAAATCAAGACCTGATTCCAACATAGCCCATTTTTTGTCACCACACACCTTCCTCTTGCCTCTAACTGCCCAATTTTTCTCTCTATGTAGCATTGAAGTTCAGTCATCTAAAGGTCCCTGAGACAATCCTAGCCCTCCTTCCTCTAGTTAGAATACTGGCTTGGACCATGTGACCTGTCTCTCTTGATGACCAATTCTCCAAAAAAAAATGGTGGTTTCCAGGTGATAGAGCCCTCCACAAGAAACTTGTCAAAAGTCTGCTCACATGAGGAGTGACAAGAACTGAGAGACTCAATTCCTGGCAAGGTTTTATTTTGGGTATTTTTCTACTGAAATGACAGCAGATAGGTCCACCTGAGAAACCAGCTGCATCTGCCTGCCTTTTATAGAAACTAGGGTCATCAGAGCAGAAAGGGTTCCTATCTCAGATATACCACATCTCTGATCCGGGGTCAAGAACAAGAGACATCTGGTAGACCATTTATCTGGCAAATACTTGTTGAGCAGATCAGACTAGGTCCCAGCCCTCGGGGAACTTGCCATCTACTCAGGTGGGATATGCAGACTTTAATGAAATAATCACACAAGCAAATCTCGAATTGCAAACTGTGATGAAGCTCTATCCGTTTCAGAACTGTAGAGTTCTGACTTCTGCTTCCACCTGATTCAGTAAGGCTTGAGCGGGCAGCAAGCTGTCTCTGGGGATGGTATAAAGAGAAGAGAGGCAAGAGGCATGACAGGCAGTTCTCTCTTCGGCTAGAGACTGACCCGGGGTCAGTGGCTTGGGTCTTATCATGAGTATGAGTAAGAGAATGAGTCTCAGCCAAGATACTCAAAGTGATAGATCCTCAGGATATTTCCCCAACTGCTGGCTGCCCTTGGGTGATTAGCCTAGGAGAACAGCCCCATCTAGATTCAGTCTCGAGTGTTAATTTCTTTTCATTTTTCTTGTGTGTGCATGTCTGAGAAGGATGCAGGGGATGAATATGTGTGTATAGGTACACATGAAGGCCAGAGTTCAACCTGCATGTCATCTACCGGAGTTGTTTTTCTTTTCTTTTTGAGGCAGGATCTCTCACTGGCCTAGAACTTATTGATTCAACTAGACTGACTAGCCAGAGGATTCCCATCTTGCTTCAGCCTTCCTAGGACTGGGATGAGAGGCCCATGCCACCATGCCAGTTCTGGGGACCAAAGTCAGTACTCATACTAGCATGGCAAAAACGCTGACAACTAAACTATCTCCCCAGCTCTGCGTGTCACTTTCTGAGACTCAAATTTGCAGTGATTGTTTTTTAGAGTCAGTGTAGAACTACCCTTGACGAAATCATTGCCCACCCCCATCTGGGGTGGACCTATTTCAGTTGAAAGAGGAAGAAAAGGCTACTGTCATGCAAAGTTCCTTTGCACTGAGATACAATGTGGTACTGATTAGGACCATGGAAGCTTGCTACCGTGGTTTATTACCTGTGTGACCCTCAGCAAGTAACTTAGTTGTGTAAGCCTCAGTTTCTCCACCTGTAAAATGAGAACAATATTGTCTGTCTAAAAGGGCTGTGAAGATTATGTACACACTGACATGTGTGGTGTATAACAGGTGCCAAGCAAAAAGTCACTGTCCACCCACCTTACCTTGTTGCCTACTGAGACTAAATGTCTGAGCATACCCAGGACCCTGCTACCTGCAAAGCCTGTCTCACTTTGTCTTTATCATGCTCCTGGAAGTCATCTTCAACTACCTGGGCATAAAGCCCCCAAGGAAAGCCCTACTGAGATGCCAAGGATGGAAAGGGATTGACCAAAGACCTCATGAAAGACAACAATCCTGAACAGGAGACGAAAGCCTGGCATCAGCTTTTGTAGAAATTACATAAGCAAAGCATATTTCTGTCTTTAAAAGTCACTAGACAATTGGGCTTGTAGCCTATTTAAAAATTTTTAAAGCTGCCTCTGAAAGGAAATACCTTGGAAACGTTTGAGTGCTAGTAATTAGGTGAGAGACAAAGTGTGATGGTATGTCCTGTCCTGACCTCAGATGCTAGCTACTCCTTAAGGAATCTGTAGGTGTCTCTAAAAAACAGGGACATAGCCACAGCTGAGGCTGGGTTGTGGATATTCCTTCAATGGGTCTGGCAACTAGAAACACATATCGCATGTGAAGTGTATATGTGGTTATGCATACAAGGAATACAGTTCTAGAATTCAGTCCTCAGGGGGTGTAAGGGTTGAGTCACCTGTTAGAGCAAAACAGATTCCTGGCTCACACATTGGACATTACCTCCACAGAGAGCAGCAGTCTCAAAGCAGGGTGTGTGTGCATATATGTGTGTGTGTGTGTGTGTGTGTGTGTGTGTGTGCCTGTGTGTGTAATGGCCTAACCTGAGAACTCATGACCATGAGTCCCACATTAAACCTACCCAACCTACTGCTAACCTAAATTCTAGAGGAAAGCAACTCCATCAGGAGGGATAGAGCAGATGAGAGGAATTCATCTTCATTTATTAAATAAAGATCTGAATCTAGAATTATTGACTCGATCTGATATAAGTCAGGAAGAAAAATCTGTGGTTGGGCAGCTTGAAGAGGCAGGTGGATGCACAGTGGTTAGTTTCTTGCCTAACACCTAGTTTTAGTTTTCCAAGGCTAAAGAGAGTCTTATAAAAGAAATTTGTTTTTATCCTGAGATTCTTGGGTAAGGACTACTCTCTTCAAGGATGCAGCCTGGGTTGTATTTAAGGATCAGGTCCAAGTGCCCAGTCTCAAAGGTCATGAGTGGTGTAGGGTTTGTAAGTTGTCCTGGTGACTGCATTACGAAGGAAAACATAACCTGTGATCGAGATGGGATTTTGCAATAGTTCTCAGATTTACTAACTAACCAGAGGCCCTAATAATATGGGAGGCTCCCTTATAATGGGCACTGGAGGAGTGGTTATTATAATACCAAGTCTGAGAAACATGTCACTAGACCATGTTTTTAAGAAATTGCCTCCTTCTGTATTCTCCAGAAACCCACATGACTGAAGGCATGACCTTCGCAGCTGCAAAGCTTCATGAAAACCAACATGCTTCACAGTGACTCACTCTGTAAGCCTAGAACTTGTGACTAGCTCTCAGGGCTCTTGGTCAAAGGAGGAGGAGCTGGCTAGAGCCCTTAAGACCCCTAGGACAAGATTAAGATGCCAACAAGTGCCTAAGAGGCAAGGAAATCAGGACATGAACAAACAAGCCAAGCTCTGGGCATCCCCACCCCAGAGATGCTTCATCTTGATTTTCATGTTAGGATCCCACAAGACATTTGATTTGAAAAGAGAATATCAACAGCATTTATGGGCATTTAGGAGCCTAGACATCCTTGGATTTTTTATTCCGATGCTAAAATGCCACAGTATTTCCCAGAACCTAATCAGTGAACCTGATAATCATCACGTGTCCTTCATGACCTACACATGTCCCATGGCATCATCACTGATCCCATTTTCCCATTTGCTGAAGATAATTTGTTTCATTGCTTCATTTATCTAGGAATTACATCACTAGACCGGATGCCCAGCACACACAGCACAGCATAGTGATAATATGGCTGACTTTTTTCCCCACTTTTCTTTCCTGAGTGGATAAGCCTCTCATCCAGTATTAAAACTCATTATTTTCAACACTTTTTCTCTGTCCTTTCTTTCCCAGCTCCTCAACATTTGCTGCTCCTAGGAGGTTTTAAGAGTATTTATTATCGTCCCCCTTCTCTGTAAAAGCTTGATTCTTTCTACTGGATTAAATGGTAATAGAGTTTTCCTGGATGGTGATCGACTCCTTTTGGGCACCGGCACCTAGTCTGAGAATGATTCTGGCTTATAAGTCTTTGGCTGCCCCCTTTTCCCGGCAAGTACTGCTAATGAAACCATTACTAAAAAAAGGAGGCAACACATTGCTGTTTCAGTTTTCGGTATCATTAGGGTTATTTCTTGACCATTTCAAGTGCTGTTCTCCTCATAACCTACTTATAAATATCTCAGTACAAACTTGTGAATTAAAAAACAAACACAAGTTATAAGCCCCACGCTACCTGATGAGGGTGGTAAGGAAGTTATGGACAAACGGGTCTCAAACTGATCAGCTTATACATCAGCACTGACCCTGATCCCGAGTCCTGTTATTAATTCCAGGACCAGGAATAGGCACCCTGCAGTTTTGCAAGTAATATCAAACTCACAGATTATAATCTATAGTTAGCCTGAATAAAACTCTGCCCTTAGTGAGGGAAAATAATAATAGCAACAACTATTTTACTGGGTGTTTGTTTACTGCCAAGCATGGTAGTAAACACCCACCACAACCCATGAAGGAAGAACCACATCCTTGGTGTATATAGAAAGAGAAGAGACATCCCAGAACCACAACCAGTAAGACATAGATCTGAAACTCGTATCTGCTTGACCCTGAAGCTGATCTTTAAACTCTTAAAAGCAAACAAAGAGCAGAAATATTCCTTTACAGCTCTAAATAAAACCCCACTCACAATAGCTTTCTCTCCAATAAGTAAACACATTATGAAAGACTCCTGAAGGTCTGAGCAGTCATCTGTGGGCTACTGTGTTTTATCTTGCTGTTGGCCTTTATCTAACATAGAAAGCCTTGGTTTTCACCAAACACATCTCCTAAGCCCTAGGAGGTAGCCCAACTTGGTGGCAGGAGACAGGGCAACTTAGCACATCAATATTTTGGGTCTGCTTTAGATGAATTTTATCTCATAGGTGAGTTACTAATATAATATTTAAGAGCATCTTATAACAGGACCCATGTCATGGCCTTTTTATGAGAAGCAGATGAAAGAGTACAAAGTGTGGCAAAGATTGACAGTTGTCACATCCAATGCCACTTGTTCCTTCTTTTTTAGCAGCCCTTGCACTGGCAACATGCCCACTTAAATAATTATGTTCTTCTCCCTTGTAGATGGAGCAGCCATGAGATGTCAAAAGAGGTTGACTGTTAGGTGAAGGGACAATAATGAATTAGATATATATGTATGTGTATATATATATATATTTATTTATATATATAAATATATGTATATATTTATATACCTTTTCCCAGTTCTTCTTTCAAGACTTGATGATCATCAATGTGGTGGCCTGAGTTAGTGACAACCAGGAAATTTTGAAGACAAAAGTCATATCCCAAAGACATCAGAATAGAAAGACAAAATAAGCCAGAATCTTGTTGGCAGTACGGAGACCCCATGGGGTCCCGGGAACTCTAATATGAACTTCTTTTAAGTAACAAGAAGAACAGTCCAGAATCTCACTTAAATTCCTATTATGTCACTTCTCTATGTTAGGAACCAAATGTCACCCAAACTGATCCAATAGAGAATTCATATTCTGAGGGGCACCAAGTAAGTGCCCTACCCCCCACCCCACAGCTGCCATTTAACACTATCAGAAGACCTGAGCACTTTCTGTTAATACTATCACAAAGGTCAATGATATATAAGAGATCATCAATTTCAATTACCAGCAATAGTTCACATTAAAATCATCCAGGAAGAAGGCTTACTCATAATTCCTTAACCTCTAGAAGTTCCCTTATTGGATGGGAAGTACAGTATATATGAATATATGCAAGCGTGAAATAATGAAAAATTGATTAAAACATGCTTCTATTTCTAACTCTTTTGCCTCTCTCCTCTCTCTCTCTCTCTCTCTCGCTCTCTGGCTTTTTGTTTTGTTTTTTGGTTTGGTTTGCGTTTTTTCAAGACAGGGTTTCTCTGTGTAACAGTAGTCCTGGCTGTCCTGAAACTCACTCTGTAGACCAGGCTGGCATCGAACTCTTTGAGATCCACCTGCCTCTGCCTCCCAAGTGCAGGGATTAAAAGCATGTGCCACCACCACCTGGCTTCTCCTCTCTTTTCTTTCTCAACATTTCCCAGGCCTCAAAAGTTTAAACAATATTTATTCTTATATCTTTTTCTAATTCAAGTTGTGTTATGAATTGGGTATTACCTCCTGCTAAGCACAATAGTAAACACCTACCATAACCCATGAAGGGAAAACTGTATCTTAATATATACACAATTTCTGTTCCTGGGGCAGAACTAGAAGCTCTGGGATGGGATCGAGGCATCAATATTACTGAAATCTTCCCCTGCCCCTAAACATCCCAGTATATAGCTAATGTTGAAAAGAAATGCTCTGGGCACATATAAGATTCCTTTCTACTAATTTAAGAACTTCTGTTTCAAAATGTTTTTTAAAAATAGGGACATAAGAAAACTCAGCAATTAGAGCCCAAGTTCAGTCTCTGGGCTAGGAAAAGACTAATTCCACAGTGGTCATGCAGCTGGCTGAAAGATCCCAAGCCCTTTTATCTATAGATTTGGAAGTATAATTCATTTATCATGAGTGCAAGAATAATGCCTCCATTCACAGGACCTACACAGCCAAGGCACAGGGGCTTCAGAGAAGGTTCTTTCATCCAAGGCATTCCCACTTTTACCAGACGTTCTTCCTAAAAACGAGAAAACTAGAGTCATTACTAAAGATGCCATAAGGGAAGAGTTATCCAAACAATCATAATCAATTACCAAACTTTTGTTGGGTAGCTAGCTAACAAGAGAAATTAGTGAACATCTCCATTTAACTAGAAACTAAACTACTGCAGGAAAGTCGGCCGGAGGTGGGGGGGAAAGGGAGGTGGGGGGGAATCCTGATTCACCTACTTGCTTTTGACCTGAGAAAGTCAAAAGCAAATGTTTACAGAACTTCCTAATGAATCAAATCAGACTCAGTAGAAAAGTGCAGACAACCTTGATTTTTTTCTTCTTAACTCTTCATAAAAGAACAGATTTACATGTATGAGCTGGTACTTCTGAGCTGGTACTTCAGTACTCCTGACCTGGTAAATATTGAGAATTAGGGATACATATTTGACATCTTTCTTCAGTAAATATAGGAAGACAAGAAAAAATGTTCACCATGGAAATCATTTGCTCTTTTACCAATAAAACTGTATTCTTGTGTTATGGAACACTGTTTTCTGGGCACTACATTCCCATTTCAGTAAGAACCCATAAGACCTTCACAAAACTGAGCTTGTTCACATTCTACCATAGAAGCCAAGGGGAGGAAAAGCCATTAGACACCACCTGATCAGGCCCCTCACTCACTCATTTCTGGCCCCTACCCTCCAGCTGTATGTCATTCTTTCCCAGTGATAATTAGTCTCGGGAGGTGCTAGACTAAACTAGGAAGCAAAGGACTGACTAAAGGGGTTCCATTTGCACAGATTTAGGGGAGTCATTACCCATGCTAGGGTAGGAAGTTTTGGTGATAACAGATGTTTGGGAGTCACCCATGCTTCTATAAATAAGCCATATAAACCCATAATTTCACCAACCTACACTTGGGTAGAATTATGACTTTGGTCTGTCGTTGGTTCTCTGCCTGAGCTTATTAGAGATCTATCTGTTCATCTCTCCCTTAGAGATGTGTGTCTTCCCCAATCTACCTCCACATAAAGAGCCTATGAATTTACATCTTTCCTTCGGATCCCTCTTGTTAGCAGTAAGAACTCAGCACACAAGCTTGGTAAGGGAAGGTATTTACTGAGCTCATTAAACAAAGGCTGTGTCTTAGAACAGAAAAGTTAGAGGTTGTCCACATAGTTTAAATTACTTCCTGCTCTAAATATATCTGAATTTGTGCATGAGATAGTTTCAAGATTCCAAAATTCACATGTATAGCCCTTAGTCTTTAACTACCCTTAACAATATATTTCCTAGTTAGTGAGACCCTAAGATAAATCCTAAGAATTCATTAATAGTGAGAGTTATGAGTCCCTAGTTTATCTGTTAAACTTCTCTGATCTGTTCCAGATGTCTGAAAAAGGCACATGGATATAATGATTTGGTAGGAACTAGTTCCTGTGTCTAAGGTGCCCCTTGCCTTAACTACAGTGACAACATGACCAACTCCACAGGACCTGAAACAACCAGTCAGGATGAAGAAAAATCAGTTAATCCTGCCTTTCACTCTCACAGATCTTTCCCTAATACAAGAAACAATGATAAAAATCTCATTTTTTAGTTTTTTCCCCTTTCCAACAAGTGATACTCAATTTATTACATGTTGTTTCATCACTTCTCCGGAAGATTTTTAATCAATTAGATTTTTTTGTCATTAACAAACTACTGAATGAATTGATCACATGTTTTGTCTACCATTGATGCTAACACTATACAAGACCAAGATGCTGAGTAACCTGGGGAAATGAATGCCTCAAGTACCAACCAGGCATCTAAGTGAAGAGGTGAGCAAACTTCTTCTCTAAAGAGCCAGATAGGCTTACACACTAACGTTACAGCTCTACAACTCTGCTGATACAGCAAAAGCAGTCCTGCAATACATTCCAATCAAGAAACACAAATGTGTTCCAACAAAACTTTATTATAAAGATAGACAATAAGCCCAATTTGGCACACTGGCCATATTAGAAGACTTGTGTTGTAGACCTTTGGAGAATGCAGCTAGGTTCTATCACTCAAAAATATTTGGCTGAAACTCTTTGGAGGTTGGGAAAAGATGTACAACAGGGATGTTGGCACAGCCTGATGGGTCAGATAGGCTTATGGAACATTAGAAGAAGGAAGACATTAACTGACCACTGTGGCTGCTTATTGGACACATGAGGTCCACTTTGCCTACATTCTTTTTTTTCCTAAGTTCAATCTTTCAATAAAAAATTGACATCAAGATAAAAAATAATCTCCAGATTCTTGAAACTCTAATAAGAGTTTAAAATATGGCCTTGAACTGAAAAGCACATTTTCCACTCATGTAATACTGGTCACTTCCATTTGAAAATGTATGAATCAAATTGCTTTAGAAGTTAGTATTTCGCATTTGAGCAAGCTAATGCCTTGCTGAATTCAGCCTCTAACTGCATGCATGCTCAATGCAATTTTATATCAATGCTGCGGTGACACAATGCAATTTTATATCATTTTCCTGGGTTTTGTCACTTTGAGCAAACTTACGGTTTTAAAAGTTGCCAGACAGCTGGCATGCTAACTCATGTGAAATTTAATTGTTACAGTTAACATTTTATAATAGAGTGTTGTAATAATTACATCAACATAAGTTTAACAAAGGAAGGGACATGTGGGTGGGGGGCAGATGAGAGCAAAGTATAATGACACATATTATGACGATGCCATGATGAAATACATTACTCTGTATATTAACTTACTTTTTTTTTAGCTTAGCAGAGGAAGAGTAAACTTTATGGAAACTGCTAGCATACAAAATAGAATGTTCTATAACCAATAGTTAGCATAAAGCCCAAGCTGATGCCCCCCAGTAAGTACAGGTATATTGGCCAGAGGCAGGTACAGGCTCTACTTTAATCCTCACAAAGACTTGGTGAGGCAGGTGTTCAAATCCCCACGGTAAGAGTGAGAAGAGGTGAGATTACTCAGTCAGAGGCCAAGAGTCAGAGCCAGCCCTGTCTCGGTCTAGCGCTCGGGCTGTTCCAAGCTGGTCCTACCATGCTGTCCTAGTTCCTCTACACAAGACAGGGATGGCCACTGCAGGGTAGAAGGAGAAAGTCTGCAGATGGACCAACTTCTCCATCCAGATGACACCCAGGGCTGGGACCTCCAGGCTTCCGTATCTCACTGTCAACAGGTCTGAGCTTTGGCACACTGCTCTCCCTTCTGAACTAAAGCCTGTGTTCACCCTGAGTCCACTCACAGGAACTCAAGGCCAAGCAGGGAGGAGGCGGCACGTGCACTACGACTGTTTTCTTAACTCTTTCCTAACCCTGGGTACAGTCATTTCAGCTCCCGCCTGAAGGGTGGTTTCTGAAAAAAGAAAGTGCCCTTTCAGCACTCCGGGTGTCTGATTGCAAGCCCTGTGATCTCAGCCTGCGACTCTAAGTGGGCTGATGGCACTGCCTTGATTTTACTGGCTTTCCCACAAGTCTTACTCAGATGACCCTGGGTCCAGGGTAAAGGGATAGTTCAGGTACACAAGGCCTTTCTTCATTTCCTCCAAGGTCCCCAAGGGCAGTTTACGAGAATGTTTCCGTCTCACTGTTCTAGTGCATTCTGGTCTACCTGGCTGGCCCAGTGGTATGAGCAGGAAGTAAGCCCTCCAACAACTCTCAAAAAAAAAATCTGTCCATCTCCCAAGAGGCACTGGAGAAGAAAAATACAGTGGGTAGCAACACTGAGAGACCATGGCAGCTTCTTCATTGTAGGCAAGCAGCCCATACCTTAGGAGCTAATACCAAGTCAAGGCAACTGGCATCATTCTGGTGGCACCATCAGTGTCTTAAGGGCAGCTAAACAAGGTGGAATTATTCTTACCCCCATTTTAAATATGCAAACTCTAAGAGTTTTTTTTTAAATAAAAGTGCTCACACAAAACTTCAAGCAAGAAAGACCCCCAAAGACATTCAGATCCATCTGCCTAGGTCCTTGCAGCATTTCCAGTGGTATGACTGACACTCTGCTTCCAGAAGGACAAGGTTTTACTTTGGTCACCTTCTGGCACGAGTCACATGCTACCCGAACTAGAAGAGGTGGTTAAAACTCTTGAATTCAAATTAAGGCTAATTTCTTTTTGTTTTTAAAAATGAAATCTCGCTGATATCAATGATAGGACTTTGTAAACTGAGAGATGTTGAAATTGCTCCTCTGAGTCACCTATGAATAACAAAAAATCAATTCCAGAGAACTTGGGATTGAGAAATAAAATGGTGAGTTAGTGATAATGCATGTCACATTTTAATCAATGAAGTGATATTTTCAGATTTTCTTTTTTAAAATAAAGCCCTCCAAAAATTTATTTTTATTTTATCTGGATTATCATATAAATTTGATTGAGGAATGGTATGCTTAAACGAAAGGCATTTTATGGAATTAATCCTCTAACAAAGAAAGATAGGAAAATTTGTTGATAATAGCTTTACTTGAGGAAGTGCGGAACTGAGCCTTAATACAGCTCGACTTTTGTGAGATTATTCAGTTGACTTTGTTTACCTCATGAAAGGAATGTTGTAGATAATGTCTGTGTGGGTTCCATTATCAATAACACACGATTCTTTTCAATCCACAGAACGGAACATACAGCTCACAGTTGTTCCGTTCAACTCCAGGGATAAAAATCAAGGTCAAAGATAAACCCACGGGCCCTTTGCAGCGGAACACAGAACTAGCCATGCCACATAAAAAGGAAGAGAATGAGAAGAAGCTGGAGAGAAGCAGGTTTCACACAACTGGGCTTCCATCCCATCCCAGCACAACCACAGGAGGGAACCACCTTCGGCAGAACTCAGGTCGAAATGGACCCACAGAACTGAACAACAAGCCGAAGAGCAGGTGTCCATGAAAGCAAAGGCCCTCACGTGAAGAACTGCTCCAAACCCATATCATCTGTGGTTTCCGTCTCATGAATCATAAACTGCCCTTTCCTCACCTCAGTGATTCATGCCCAGAACCGGAGAGGCAATGAGCTGTCCCACCTTGGGACACTAGTTCGTTCCCCCAAGTTGGAAAATGAGCATCACCTCTGACAGACTGGTTTTCCCATCCAGCTCCATCTCACCCACCTCAGCTGTCTATGCTCCCCAGGCCCTCAACCTAAACCCTGTGCTCCCATCCCCGCCAGCAGCTCTCTCTCTAGTCCTGGAGCCTGCCTCTGCCTGCTTGGCTTTGACAGCCACAACCAAAGCACTTACATTTTTGCCAGAGCATGGCCTGCGACAGGATGTTGCCTTTTCTCTTTGAAGCAGACAGTTTGGCTTCTTTAATGTGACTGGGTGTGCTTTCCTCCCGTGGAACCACCGTTTACTCTGAGGCTGTTTCTTCAGCTTTTTAAAGGCCTGCGTTCCCGCTGAGTGGGGCCACGTCATCACACATCCTCCTACCCCAGGCAGGGCCGTGCTTTCTCTTCGGCAACGCTGCCTGTCACCCCACTGTGTGCACCCCAAAGGCCCCCACTGGCTGAAGGGTGTTTTACACACCAGAGCCAGCCAGCTGGGACTAAATACCGCACAAGACAGGAGGTCACGGCCATTTGTCCACAGCCATGGAGCGTTGGGTTGCCACAGAGTGTGAGGGTCTGGATGAATACCAAGAGTGGAATATGAGGCCAAGGCTCAGAGTTCCTTATGTGACTGGGGGTCCGAGAGACCATCTAGAAAACAGCGGGCTTTCTCTGGCGCTCACACACAGTTCCACGCTACCAGGCCGTTTACAGGACTCGCCTCACCATGGGTGCCCGCTCAACGGGAAACGCAATTCCCAGGGGTCACTATTCTCAACGTGGGAGGAAACACCTGTCCTCCCTTCAAGCTCCACTACACAACCTCCCCATCCTTTTAGTGTTGCTTTTCTGTTTATTCCACTTTGAAATTTAACGGCTCCTCCCCTCGCCCCAGTTCTCAGCAAAATGGCAAGATTATTTAGATCCAGGGGTCACTGGTTCAGATGGCTGATGTGTCCACAGAGAAGGGGGCTAATTCACTCAAACAAGAAAAGGAGACACTGGTTTCTTAAGTGATGCTGGGACTGTTTCCCAAGATAACTTGTAGATTTAGGAGGACCAGGGCTTCTCTCCCAGGACCCCAGCCTGACTGACAGAATAACAGACTCACCATCTGCAGCATGGACAGTAGGAGGCTACCTTCTGCCTCTGTGTATCTGAAACCCACGTGCTCATAATACTCCATTCCAGTGAACCACTCGCTCTGGGGTTAAGATCAGATGGTTAGGACCCCAGGGGTAGCCCAGAGACCTTGCTGCTTTGCCTCCCATGGTGCATTAGAAGGATCTAAGACATTCTGGGTCTGACCCTGCCATTCTCCAGATCTCAAAGCCTTCGCCTAAAGGCCTGTCGCTCAGTGATGAAGCACTTGTCTGGCCTGTGTAAGGCCTGGGCTCAGCCTCCAGTACCACTAGAAGAAGCCTTCTCCCTTTACTCACGGAGCGGAGACACAGAAAGCCTCCCACAACTGAGCCCTCCCCACTCCAGATGCATGCTCATTTTAAACTACTGGCCTCACCTCCGTAGTCTCTCTCACTGCCTTCCCCATCTGAAGAGCACCTCTTCTTTCCTCAAGACCCTACTCAAATAGCACCTTAGCAGATGAAAGAATTCTGTGACTCACCGAAACTCCTGGCCCAGAAATGATCAGTCCCCCTTTCTCTGTTCTTAGAGCACTATGCCTGTTGTTTACATGATGGTGAACTGTCCATAGGCACCTCAAGGAGGCTTTAGCTTTGTGCTTTACATAGCACCCAGAGTATGCTAAGCCCCAGTAGGACTTCACCTAATGGAATTATAAATTACAGCCTCTACTGGGTTGTTGGCTTGAGGGCAGCTCTCGAGGAGAAACATTGATCACATAATAAAATAACTCAACAGAGAAGACTCCCTGCTGGAGGGATTAACAATCCCCACTCAAAGACCTCTGAGCTCAGTCAGTCTGATGAAGAAACCATGCTGTAGGGACTACATACCACAACCTTGTAGGTGGCAGTGTCATAGAGCCTTGAGCCTTACTGAGAAGTTTCCACCCATCAAGCCTGGCTTAGCTCCAGGAGATAGGAGTCCCATCAAGGCTTTGCCACTCACTGGCTGAGTCCCCTTAATGCCACATAACTCGGTTTCTATGTCTATAAAATGAAGTGGCTCTCCAGATGTCTTGGGGGACGTAGAGCTGGCTAGGCATCTCCTGTATTGTTGCTCACAGTATGGTGGTCTGTCTTATTCTAAGGCCATGAAAGAAAGGGTTTTTTTCTATTTGACTCTATGGGTCTAGCATAACGAGCTCCCCAGAGCAATATAAATAACTGCTTACTATGGCAGTGAACTTCCTCACAGCAAAATTATAGATTCAGACAATGAGGAAATATTTGTAAAATATTGATGTGAACATGGAACCTGTCTCTTTAAAGCAAGCCAAACTGCCATTCAAATATTGTAGCATAACAAAAATATCTTAGGGCCCACATTAAAATTGTTCTTGGAGGAAGTATTCAACTGAAAAGTGGTACTTGGGAGGACAGTGTAAGAAATGCTAGAACAGCAGGTCATCAGATACTTGGATCAAGTTCATTACAGGAATTTTCTTAAAGTTGGGGAAAGGAAATTCCTCCAGAAAAAAATATCATCACACTTGCACAAGTCCAAAAAATATAATTTATATAAATTATATTTAATTTATATAAATTATATTTTGTATTTTATATTTAATGCCATGATGAATGGTCCTAGAGGAACTCAGGGGGCCATCTAATTGTACTGCTGCTTCTATTGTACAAAGAGGAACACTGAGGCCAAGCAAGGTTTATCTGGTATGTGTGGGGCCAGAAGCATTTCAAATTCCAGATTATTTTCAGATTTTGGGACACCGGAATATATAATGAACCATCTTGATATGAAACCCAAGTTCATTTGTGCACATATACATCTTCCACACACCTTGAAGGTAATTTTTGGCAATGTTTTTAATGTACCTGCATTTATACTACAGTCTGTCACAGGAGTTCAGATATGAAATTTTCCACCTGTGGTGTCATATCAACATTGGAAAAGTTCATTATTTGTGACATCGTGGATGGGGATTTCCATATCAGGAACTCTCAACCTGAAGAACAGTAGGCAGATTTAAGGACTCAATAGCAGAAAACAAGCCTCAAGGCAACCTGAGAGCTGAGTAAGGGGAGCCACCACCTTCATTCTTAATATAAAAACAGAAGTAGAATATTTTATCTTTAACCCAGATAAATTTGGACAACTCTATAGAAAATAAGAAAAGGATATTTTTAAAATGTAGGAAACAGAAAACAGAAGATGGTAAGTGCTAATAGTATAGGAACTATAATGAAAATGAAAATAGTAGGTTCACTAATTAAAAGAAATTTCTAAATTAATTGGAATGTTTTAGAAGATTGAACAACACAATGTCATAGTTATGATCAAAGAAAGACCAACCGGAAGTTGTCAAATAAAAAGCCAATATAAACTAGATTCTGAAGCTAGATGATGTCAACTTAAGAAAACTCATAAACATACATTCAAAACTCCTAAATATTATTTTGCATTAGTCTATAGTATGTTAAGAAGTAATGATAAATAATGATAGAATGAGGATCATATATCTCCATATGTAGGCTTAACCTCATATGGTTAAGGGATGCTAGGATGACTTTCCTTTTAGAAGGCTTATCAATGGAACTCACCACATTGA